>JAQFZW010000476.1:0-57930 GCA_034687055.1 Heteromurus nitidus
ATTCGCAACACTTTAAAGTGTATGTTCACACTAGTTTCGTTGCAATTGGCGAGTAGCTACGAAATAATGTCCATTGTAAGCTAAATCATAAAGTTTTGGCTGTCTAGGCTAGAGTGTGTAAATGAATGAGAAGGATTGGATGCAATGAGATACGTAATGGGAAAACCTAGATGCAGGTCTTACAATTAATGCTCGCAAACTCAATCAATATCCGGTTTTAACTGAGAGAACTCAAAATCTGAAAGAGAAAGCCAAGCATAGCTACCGACCCTTTTGCACGAATGCATAAATCGCCTTTATCACTGTCGACTTAATTGATAAAAGATTTAAGTTTACCAGCTTTGAACAAGCTCCACCGTTTTCCCATTTTGTTTGCGTGTATTTTGTACTCTTTCTGTAATATCTCTACATGTAAGTAAAGCACAAGTGAAATGGACACAAGCAACATAAAGTTTCTTAAGCTGAAACTGCGGGGTTAAATGCTTTCTTGACTGAGCAGAGGAGCTACAAGTCTACAGATATCCCATACTTATTAGCAATCATGTTTGGGAAGACAATGCGCTTATCTTACTGCCCGCATGTTGGCGATAATCCTTCGAAGATGAGAGGAGCTTTTCCCTTGGCTGACTGGGCTCTCTCTCTCTCTCTCTCTCTCTGTCGTCAGAGGGGAAAATGCGAGGCTGCTACTTTCATGAAGTGAGGAAGCACGCTGAGAAAATCGCTTATTTATTTTAAATGACCTCAAAATCCTTTTGATCATTTAATTAGGTTGTGGAATAGCCCATTTCTCTTAACTTTTCGTATGTATTCAACCGGACCACCTACTTACTGCAACTCTAGGACAAGGCAGAAAGCAATGCGGAGGAAAAGGCAGTCAAGTTATCCTCATGCAATAGGCAGAGGCAGGCAGAGGCATATTATGGTAGCGTCTACTTTGAGCTTTAATATGGTGGCAGAAAAGCGTAGCCTCTCAAGTCAAAGTCAAGTCGACAGCATTTGTACGGTCTTCCTTTCCTCCATTCCCCACTTTTCTCTCAGCCTAAGTAAGTGTAAAAACGGCGTTTGTGTAATATGGAATCCAGAGTGCACGCACAAAATAAATAAAACACTCGTGTGGATGGAATGTAAGTAAGTATGTAGAATTCTCATCATCACGATATCATCTCGTGTGTGAGAAGAGTTTTGCTCATTGCTACAAAAACCGTGCTCACTTTCTCTTCTCCATCCTACAATTCTAAGCTGGCCACATTTCACCATACATTTTCAGGGGGAGATGCCCCCAGAGATCTATAGGAAACGGGAAGTTTTCGTTTTGAGATTAGATTTTATGCCTTCTTCTCTGAAAAAGCGAACAGCGCACACTGCTCTTCCAGGCTCTCCTCTCAACTCTGCACAAATACGTTCTTTCCGAAATTCTGGAGGACTGAGAACTGTGGCATGCCGGGAATAGGAATGAAATGAATGAGTGCAATGGAACTTGTAGCGTTATTAAACAGCTGAAAGAGGACGAGATCAAGTCAAGAATCCTTAACTAACGTTCCTCTGCTCTTGGGACAGTAAAGATGAAGTGAGTAAGTGGAAAAGTGAAAATTGTCTGAGGAAACAGGATCTCATTGAAATGAGCTGTAGGATTGGTGATTGTTCTTGCTTACGCGAATTATTATGGGGGAAATGTAGAAAGAAGCTAAAATGAAATTGTCATCCTGACATAATTTTCGTAACGTCGATTCTTATATCCGCTTCAAAAGTTTCAAATGTTGGGTCTTGTACTTACGTTGTGTAGATGTCGGATAAGACTCCAGGACAAGCTTTTGTCCTGAGGAGAACATGTTTTTTCTGCAACTCCTCTTCCTCCTTCGCCTTGGCTTGTTGACGGAACATGCGAATGGCATCTTTGAGAGCGCGTACTGCGGAAACAAGACACAAATTTGTTTTCGTATACACTCATTCTTCTCATTCCTTCCGAAACAATAAAGTTTGATTGTCTCCTACAAAAGTTAACTTGTGTTGATGTTGATTGGAATTGATGGTGGAAATGACAAGATGAGAGCGGTTTCGTTCGGGAGTACATTAAAACATTAAAAGTAGGAACAAAGGAGTGACTTTTGGGTATGGACGGAGTGATTCTGAGAATCGATACAAGGGTCCCTATCTGCCCGGGTGTATTGTAAGCATTGTCATAGTCATAATTAGTTACGACTTCCCTAAATTGTTGTCATTAACGTCACGTGCAGGACTTTGGGCTAATTGTGGAACAGAGCGGAAGTCTCTGTGGGACAAAAGCTTCTGACTGGAAAGTTTGGAAGTTTGGAACGCAGCGTGAGAAAAAAGAGATAGTTTTTTGTGTGTCGAGTCTGTCAAGTCGACCACGAGCACTGCGTGAATATGTGTCTTTTGGACTACTTCCCATGATGGCCATGCGAAAAGTAGACCAACTGAACGATCTCGCGTCTTTCTTTCTTCTTTCTTTTGTGTGAATGCATGACAGAAAAAAGAGCGTTTGGCAAAAAAGAGTATGCATGTTATACCTTTTCTACTATCCGTCTGGATCAGATCCGGTCGATCAGGCACCGGAGGAAACATGGCGTCCACCGAATCCCTCTCCAACAACTTGGCTTTCAGCGGGTCCATTATTATCAATTTCGCCAAATCGAGAATGAGGTTAGCACGCTGTCGCTGCGCTCTCCTGCTCTCCTCCAACCTGTCAGCTTGCTCTAAAGTGAGCTTGTGAATGCCACCGAGTTTCCTGACCAGCGCCTCGAGCTCCTTCTCTGCCTTCATTTCCGTCTCCAAGTTCGCCAAGTACGCATACAACTCTGCGATGCGACTCTCCGACAACGAGTGCAACAACTCGGGAAACTTTTCAATTATGAAATTCTCCAAACTTGGGCTCATATTTTGCAGATTGATATCAAATGGAGATGCTCTGGCGGAGGATGGGGTGTACGAAGTGCCTCCACATGTCTCTGACCCCGACCCAGTTCGGAGACGTTGCTTTGATTTTCGCTTGGGTACTCCATGATGGCCTTCTTCCACGAATGTCGCTGTAGCCCCAACCCCAATCCGCTCCTGAGATGCTTCTGAAATGTGAGAACTGTCACTTCGAATCGCACTCTCGTGAGAACCACTTCCGTGTGGATCTAGTGTTTTCAGGAGGGCTGCCTCAAGCTCATTGATTCGCTGGAAGGGAAAATGCGATTAGCAAACACGGGAAAAGCGAGGTGAACAAATTTCATCAAATCTACTACTCTACGCAGATTTCTAGATTTAATGAGACAGGATTCGAGATACTCGATTACTCTGATCTCAAAATCCATGCATTTTGCTCCGCAAATCCTCCAAATTTTGAAGGAGAACTTAACAAGTGCTGCTGTCATTAAAAATAAGTGTATAAAATGTATCAATTTATTTCTGAGCGGAGAGATTTTGCATTCGCTTCGATGCACACACTCGAATCAATTTAACTCTCCAATTTACCAATTTATTCCCTTCTGCATTCTATACCTTTCTCATGTATTCTCAAATCTGGCACTGGTTAGGGGGTGGAGAAAATGGAGAAAAGATAATGGCATGACATAAAATGTGCACTCACTTCGATTGATCTCCGTAAGGCCTCATTCTTCTCCTGTATCTTCTTGTATTGTGCAAAGTCAAACTTATTTTTCCGCGACAAATATCCCCTCCACGCGGCTTGGATCTACATTTGAGAAGCTTTTTAATGTTCACTCTACTCAACTAAATTCACAGATTTGAACTGGAAATGACATGAGAGCACCTTTGTCGCTGCACGATTCCTCAGTTCTTCTTGTCGCTTCTTCATTGATAACTGCGGTGATCAAAATGGAATGAATTTTTTGAATAATTTTTCACGAATTTTCTTCACATTTTCTTCGTATACTTGAATTTTACATTATATATATGACGCCACTTCTTTCTCGTTTGGTAGCCTCGAATCCAAGCCTGAAAAATTGGAACTGGAGTGAGAATTCCGCTAGATATCACTTCAACAACCGAAATTGGAGATTTATTAAGAACTCAAGTGGAACCTGGATTCTCGTAGCAGACTCGACAAGTATTCTCCAGTTGTCTCGGATAAGGAAGCCCCTCCAACAAGCTTGAATTTTTACGGCAGCATGATAACTAAGCACAGAATGGCGCTCTTCTCGCCTCGAGACCGGCAAATTTCAAGGAATTCAATACTTATATCCATACAGATACGGCAATTGTTCATTCCAAATGTTTAAATAAATGCCATTTAATTATCAAACTATCAATAAAAGCATTTCCTATTTCTCTCTTGTCTACAACATGTCTACAACAACTTGGTGATTCGGACCCGTGCATGAAGTTGAACTTACTTCTCTGAATTAACTATGCAATAATGTATTTAACTTTGGAGGCAAACCCAGACCAAATAATTTTTTGCATCAAGTAATTATTGCTGGAGGCATGAGCTGACAATGAGACATAAGGATGAACATCTTATAAATTAAGATTGTTTAAGGTGTTAATTAAGGCGTTTCGAAAACATGTACGCGTCCACATTTTTCATCTGGCAAAACTGTGCTCAGCCTCATTCTAGAAACAAATATCTTCCCAACTCCCAATCATATTTGGGGAGAAGTTGAGCGAGTGAGAATATTCATGTAAAAATGTGAAATTGCCGTTCCACATTGAAAGTGAGAGGCTTTAGGCGTTCTCTCTCTCCATTATCCTCACAAATACATTAATCCTGTTCAACAACACCGATTTGCATGAATATGCCTTGACGCTATCCTGTCTGATTATTGCATTTGGAGTCGGAGGAGATTATTAATGAGCTTTTGATGTGACAGCAACTTGTGCCAGTGGCAATGGCAGATGTAGACGTGGTTTGCATAAACCCATGAAAACTTCTCTCCTTCCCCTCATACTCCTCTTGCTGCGTACATGACTACATACCAACTCGAAATTTATGAGTGTGATCAGAAAATATATTGAGTGTTTAGTGTGCGCCTTCACAACTACAATTCGACCGAGTCAAGAAAACGTTTCTGCCACTACTCCACTGACGATGAGTGCTGTTACTGGTGTGATGCCGATGACAATTGTAGCGTGAAGCGTTTTTCTTGAGACTCCAATAATAATTAATTTTTGTGGCATTTTACGTCGAAACTTAATGAGAAAATCTATAATTCAGAAAAACTGCTTCAGGGAGTTTATAAATTCAAAAAGACTCGATTACTATCTCATAATTTGCTAAAGTGCAGCCGACTTCGACACATGAGCCTAATCTTTTTGACTTGATTGGAATTTATTGAATTCTTGGGAAAACTTAGCCAATATAACATGCATTTTTCATTATGCAAAGTAAATGCGAGAATTATGCCATTTTTTCTCGTTCTTCATCAATTAAGATAGGAATGTTCAGTTTGAGTTTTAACTTACTTGAGTCTCAAGTATGAGTTGAAGTCAATCGCTCCCCGCTGCTGGAAAAAGTGGCTACAAGGTTGGTCCGTAGGATTGAGAAAAACTGGATGCTGACACGGCTCAAGGATACTCCTCTCGAAGTTCTGCTTCTCACGGGACAAAGCATCTTTGGAAACTGCTGCGGGTGATGCTGAAGATTGGCTGATGTAAGAAAACAAGTCATATGCACTCTTTTCCATTGTCAATCTGACCGGTGCTAACGCTTTTCAAGAGCTTCGATATGAATTCGTTCTCCAAAAATTATATTTTGTCAAAATGCTTTTCTGATAATGGATAAATATCACGTTGCCCCAATGCGATAAAGATCAATCAAAGATGCCATAAAGTTGTCCGCAGTAACCTTTGTTGGGGTGACCTTCATCTTCATTATGCGAATTTTGTGAACGAATGAAACTGTTCCCAGAAATTAACCATCAACCAACTTGTTCGTTTTTATTTAGATTTTTTTCCAAAAATGACTTGATTGCTCCATTTATTAAAACTTTTGTTTTATTCGTATAATTTTTGCAAATATTACTTTTTTCTTTTTTAGCTGGGATGCATTATTTAAGGTAATGATGTAGGTGTACACTTATACGGTTATAAATAAAAAGACTTTCTTTCCTTTTCTTCAGAATATAATGACTTGACAAATACGAGGTTGACAAAATACTCGCGTGCACAAGCTGCTTCTCTTAAAATGTATTTAATTTACTTACTCTACACACCGTTCTAAATACTGAGACCTTTTCCTTTTTTATGAAACATAGAGAATACTTTATATGGTTTAGGTTTTTATCTATACAACGAGTATACAACAGCGAATGTACATAAAATGTCGGAGAGTTACACAATACATTAGAGGAGAAATACAGAATTATGATGACGACATCGAGCGAACATAGAGACGATATGTGTGCAGGGATCTGCTCTTATTAGCATCAACTTTCTCCTCTCCAATTAAACATTGTTCAGCACTTGCGTGCCCAAGAGGTGCTTTAATTATACCAATGTAATTACAGTAGAATAAATAAGCTTCGAAACCACATCGGTCATATTTTGTTCCATTGTTAACGAAATCTATCGTTAGTTCTTGCTAAGAAATACGCGAATATAAACGCGTGACTGGTCCAGAAAATAAGAATCCAAGGGTTTAGCTTCAGCTTCATATCCTTCCTTGTCCTTCATTTCGTTTTATAATTGGAGATCAGTGGGCAATTCTTCCAGCCGCGACAGCAGTACGCGATTATGAAATGAGTTGGGGCAGAAATTCCCAGCCAAAGTCAATATCCAAATATCTTTCTGAATTTACACAGATTTAAAAATATTTCTTACAAATTTCGTCCGGATGCACAAAATGAGTAGATCATTGCTGCTTAATCTAGCTACACTTACCAAAATCGCAAAATAGCCACAGGAACGCCATATCAAATAAATTGATTCCGTTTCTGGAACTATTCAGATTCAGGGAGTACGCCGTTCACTAAAAACAATTTAGTAAACCTCACCTAAAATGAGACGAAGATATAATCAAGATTCAAGTTTACTCGTGTGTCAACGAAATAAAATAGGTCATCTTCAAATGGTCTTCCTAATTGAGCTTACCTGCGTAAGATCTCTGTGAATTCGAGTTGATGGCGAATCGACGACACCAATCACTTTACCGACTCATCACGCATGCCAAATGCGCAACATTGAACGACATACTTTACAGTCTGCAGAAGAGATTTTTTTACAAAAAAAGCGCCTGTTTTTGCACTCTTACGGCGGAGAGACATTAGAGAGGTACATATGATAACACTGATAGACATTTAATTCACTACCCATATCCGTCAACCACCTGCACTCACTCACTCACATTCACTCCTTCACTCTTTAACTTATGCGTTGAGAAAGGGAGGAAAATCAAATGGCACATTATGACACAAGATCTCATCCCGTCAGAAATTGAACCGGAGAACTACTTGGGATTTAATTAAAAAAATAATATTCGAACACAAGAAGACGTTTCTCTCTCGTCCACATCACATTCCTTTTTCACAATGGGCAAGCGGACAAGAAACCCTGACTGACACACGTGTGAAACTGTGAATTGTATTGTGAATATTGTGAGGTCGAGGAATTATTCCCAATTCTTTGCTTCAATATGCTTTGCGGCGAAACGGAAGAAGGGGAAACGCGATCGTTTTTGCGTGAACAAAGTTGTCCATCATTCATCCAGTATCTTTTCTCTAAACTAGTTTTAAACATTGAACTTGAGAAAATGATGAATGATGATGCTCATCTTGTGTTTGATTATGCACACAGACTTGTATAATATTTTATAAATTCTAGTTAGCCCATTCACACGAGGCTTTTCAGACAAACTTTTAGACTTGTCCACTGTCTCTCAGCAAGGTTTGCGTAAGCACAGGTGGAGGAGGTGTGGGCGTGCTCGGGATCACAGTACTGCTCACACTGTGTTGGTCCTCGTGAAAGAGAGGCTTCTGCTCTGACGACAAGTGTCCATTGCTGCCGTTAGTGCTACTGCTCCTGCTACTACTGCACACTCCCCCCTCCCTACTGCTGCCCCCTCCTGCACTGCCACCACCACCTCCACGGGCACTCCCTCCCCCGACAATGACGCAGCCCCCACTGTCACAGTACTTGGAGTAATCACACTTGTAGCAGCAATCTGGCGTCACTGACGGAGAGTGTGAGGAGGAGGACGACGAGTGAAAGCCAACGGGCACTTTCTTGATGAGACGCCTGGAAACTCTGCGGTGGAAACATACTTGTCTCACGATGTACAACGAGAGGAGGATCGTCACGACGAGGAGACAAGCTATCAGCACCGCGCAGTGAGGCTCCAGTCCTCGGCTCGTTTGCGTTGTGCTCGTGGCGTGAATCGAGTTCGAGGGCTCGTGATGATCGTGATGACTGATGCCGTGGATGTGGTGCAAATCAAAGTTGCCTTCGACCCCGTGCTGAACTCCTCCGTGAGATATCCTCCCTGCTTCAAATAAAAACATCAAAAGAAAAAAGTAAGCAATATTTACTCTCTCTCCTTTCATTTCATTTCTGGTTGAGAAGAGGCTTTTTCACATTCTCCCCTCGTTCCGTAATCTTTAACAAGCAAACACTTGGCTGCCTTTGTCCTGCTCACTGAACTGTGCTTACTTCATGCCTCCACTGTCAAATCCTAACGCTTTTCTCTTATTTATCAAATTCACACAGGAGGAGAGAGAGAGAGAGAAAACTCAACTCGTGTCGTCACTTTCCTCTGCTTCCAAAATACCAATAACCCTTCCCATCCTGCTCGGAGAAATAAAGTTTTTTTTGTCAAAATGGGTGATGATACTGTCGTAATCGTAATGATAGCCCAACACATATTCTCTTTAAACTTGAAGCTGGGATAGAGGAGAGTGGAGAAAAGGAGGTCGTTTCTAACACAAAAAAGGCAATTCATTTAAATGCTGGTCAACAAACGGAGCATTTGATAGGCATGACCGCCTCCTCGAACAAAAGCTGGCTTGCCTGCTCATCGCACGTATTTCAGAATGATGCGGATATGCTCTCTCTCCTCTCTCTCTCTCTCTCTCTCTCTCTCTGCTTGTCATTATCAAATGACTTCTGCTCCAATGGCCGTCCGCAAACCTACTTTCTCCATGTCATAATACTAAAACGCGGATAGCACACCGTGGAGCTAAAATGCCTTTCCTTATTTGGACCTGGAAGTGCCCCAAGAGAGTTTCCACAGATTTCCTTTTCCTAAAGTACAATTCAGGGAAAGTAAAGGTGGTTCCTGGAATTTGATAACCCATATTCGGAGAAAATGAATATTAGCATGCGCACAGCTGGATAAATTTGAAATTGCGAAGTGATATTCGAATGGAAAACATGTTTTGTTCTCAATCGAAATAGTAGCACAAAAGCAGTAGTGCAATAATGTGGGCAGCTGGAGCACAAGGCTGTCACTTGCAGAGAAATTTCGTGCGGCTGTGGCATAACTATTCCGGAAGTATCCAGCAAAAAAGAGCTGTTCGTGTACCCAAAGGCTATAGAGGGATTTTGATGATCTATGCTACTGACGGAAGCGTTTAATTTGCAATGACGAGAATAATCGGCATCGGACTACCCACTTGCGCTTCTAAATACACTTCCGCGCCCTTTTTTGTATATTTTTATCCGTCAAATGCATTAACTTTAGCGTTATTGCAGAGTGGATGAAGTCGAAGTGACTCGCCCTTCATATAGTTTACAGCATATTTTTGTGCATAGAGAAAAAAATGATGATGGGTGGTCTTGATAACTCCGTAAATCAAAGAGGAAACACAACATTGAGTAAAAAACTGGACGGTATGGAAATGGCATGAGCAAAACAAATGTCCATTCTCCCTTTCTCTTCCTTCTGCAAAAAACCCAACGAAAAATATGTATTTTACTAGCAGTGGTGGGTGGTGAGTGAAACAGAGGTTTGGGCCCTGGACAAAACAGTATATTTTATTTCTTTTCCGGGGAAAATGATGTACGGATGTTTTGAGTTAATAAAAAAGTTTTTTTATCCTTCTGTTTCACTTGCAGGGAGAGAGAGAAACGAGAGCTATAGAGTGAAAGAGTATACATACACTCGAATACAAAATGCACGTAGCCACCTTGTAACTCTCACTCCCCAACTTTTCTCTCCTCTTCTCACAATTTCTCTTTTTTCTCGTCTTGTGACATGATTTGTGTTCTCATGTAAAAAATATAGCTAAACATATTTTTTTCTCAGTGTGGGTTTCTTTCTGGTACACGACGAGCTACTTAGATTTACACTCTGCATCACTGGCCACACACAACGTATTATCGTTGGAAAATGTACACAGTTTGTCCTTTCTCTCTCTCTCTCTCTTTCTTAAAATCGTTTCCTTCAAGTCCTTTAGCCGAGACGGAGAAAGCATTTCGCTCCGATTTTGGTGAGATCCTGTTGTCTGAAGATAGCCTTGAAATTGGTGGGCTTGTTGGATCAACGATTTTTAATAGAATTTCATGCACACAAAAAACTCCCACGGGATATATAGCGCAGGCTTCCGAAAAATATTAATATATCTTTTATGTATGGGCTGATAAGTATACAAAGCGGAGAAAGTTTTATTCTTGGTATGACTTGTATTTGCTCAAATACGACAGACGAGTAGAAGGTATCGATTGCATTTTCCTCCGAAGTTCACAGTTGATTTCCTTTCTTGCTTTCGGAAAAGGGGAAGTGGACCGTTACAAGTTATATTCGAGTTGAAAGGAATTGAAGTGAAAGGAGGAAAGTGAATCAAAAGAGGGCAAGAAATGTACGTGTACATTTTTTGAGAGAAAAAGTGGACCAACAAATGTATTATCATTTCACTTACCAAGACAAATGGGACAGCATTGATTTTTTGCAAGGATTGGGCGAGAGCACTGGAGAGCGGGACACTTGCCAGCAGAGAAACACTGGATTTGTCCATCCTCACATCGACAACTTTGACATGCTCCCACCTGAAATCAGCATAAAAAATAAAGCCAGAGTCAGATTTTAAGTTAAGCAGATGAAGCAAATTAGAAGAGATGAGCTGGTCACCTTCCACGTTTCCCCATTTGAATAACTCTTGACTGAGTCATCTGAAAGACAGTTTTTGTGGGTTGAGGATTGTTCAAGGGAGCTGCCTTCGTGTGGTCCATCCTTCAACCCGACCGTTGGACATTGAAGACAACAATCGACCAATTTCGGGCTGGAGCAAGGCGTCGGCGGACAATCCGGCGCGGCGCACAGCACTTGTCCAGAGTGGCAGGTGCAGGTGAGGCACGAGCTCAACGTCCAAATCTCACCCTCAACCCTCTCTCTTCCATCCGCTGACAAGCAGACGGTAACATTCACCGGACTGAAGGAGACGGACATGTCTTCAACTATTTCCACACAAAAAATTACAGTTAATTTGAAAAATATATATATTTCGATTATTTATCCAGTCAGCATTCCACCTCCGCCATTTCACCACGGACTTCGCATTCGCATGCCATCATGCGAAAAAGAACTATTTTCATTAAATTCTGAGAAACTTTTTTTTGCACAAGGGAAAAAATGCAGGGAAAGCAAAAAATGAAGTTAAGGATAAGTTTTGCACACGATTGGAATAGTTTGGGTATTTGAATGCAAAAATTGAAAGCAAACACATATATTTGGGAGTTATGGGGAGCCGTTTCTACAAAGCAACATATTTTCCCTGTGTTGGCAGTTGGCATTCCATCTTCCTTCGCTGGATTATATGTACTTTACTCCCATTACGTCCGTTCAATAAGCCGATAAAAATGGAGAGACGTGACGGTTAGAAGCAAGGAAAAGGGAGGGAGAGAGAGCAAAGTCATTTCTTGGAGGCGAGTCCAAACAAGGGAAAGACTCCTTACTTTTTGCGAAGGAAAGCAACTCGGGAAAGGAGTGTAATGCATTGTTATCGGCAACTGGGGAATTGGAAGACGTTAGCAGAATGCAGAATGACATTAGACCAACCTGGACATCGAGGACAGCAGTCTCCCGGATAGAAGATGGGATGCTCACATTTCGGTGCTTGGCATGTGATCAGCGAGCACATTTCCTTCCCGTTGCGGCAGACACACCGTCTGCAATGATCCGACCATTCCTCTCCTTCCACCCGTCTCACTCCATCCGAGTCAAGAGCACAAAAAAGGGCTGCTCCTCCTGCCGCCAGAGAGGACTGAGAATGTCGGACACCACCGCGACTTCCTGCTTCGTTAGATCCATACCCATAACCGTACAAGTGATCATCATCATCCGCATCACCCCCATCATGTTCATGGTCATGAGGATCCTGATGTTGGCGGTGGTGGTAACGGTTTCTCTCGCCGTACTCGTATTGTTGACCATCACGCCCGATGAGATTATTATTACCTGGATTTCCCACGAGATTCCTCTGATCCACTTTCACCGAAGGGGAAGACGACGACGACTTCACATCCACTCCGTCCTGAGATGAAGATGAGGAGGAGAGTTGTTCCTCCTTCCCGGAACGTGAGCGGGACGAGGAGAAAATGAGATTATTCGGCTCGTCTCCACCACTGTCTTCCCCACACTCGCATGAAGTACAGCCAAACCTGTCAACCTTGAATCCGTGAACACACGACAACTTACACCCGAGTAAACTTTGACACTTTTGGCATTCGCAAGTTGGACAGCCGGACTTGTCAAGGCGGAAGCCGTTTGGGCAACTGATGTCTCTGTGGCAGTCTCGAAATGGGCAGCTTGCCGTATCCATTGGGGCAAAGTGACCCGAGTCTGGGGGCTCATCTAATGCATTTTTTATGAGGCAAAGAGAAATGTTTTCCTCAAAGTCGAAACCCTTTCATTTCAGCTACGAGAGCTAGATAATAATTTTTCTTACTTTCACAACGTGGACAACACTCTCCTGGATAATGCTTTGGAGCGTCGCAAGAATGTTGATGTTTGCACATGGACACGTGACATTGAATCCGGCCCCTGACACAAGTGCAATTTGTACACGGGTCCTCCTGCCACACTTCACTCGTGTTGTAAACCTTGCCACTGTTCGAAACACACCCTGTTCACACAATTAATACAGGATTTTCCGTTAGCGTTCAGCATATGATCCTTCAAACATAATTTCATCTTCTCATAAACTACAACAGCAGCAGTTTCGTATTAAATCAGAAGAAAATTACAAAGAATTAGAATGCGCGTATACGGCACTACGATCCTCTAATCACACTCACTTCATTATGCCTAAGCAATAAGTAATGAAATAGCAGTTGCTCATAAATTCCCTAATTTTTTGTATGCAACATGTAAATTGGCTAGTCATAATACTCATTTCCATTTGATAACACGCCACCATCATTTTGTGACCTCCTCGAAGCAGAGCTCGCTTCTAAATTTATGATTCCTCCACGAAGGAAAGTGGCGTGACCCTCCTCGCCCGAGCTCCTCTACCAAAATGATCAGTACATTATTCGCATAATTTCCTATTGTTTTTTCTACAATCTACAATGTGTCTCGTAAAGCAGCATGCACATACACTAGCTCGAGCGACTCGAGATGAGATTTATGAGAGAGAAGCAAAGTAGTTGACATGATTGCTAATGGCCTTTGTCAGAGAAAAAAAGCATGTCTTAAAGTCTCATCTGCGATGTTGAGTACCACCAAAAGACAAGGTATCATAAATAAATTATGATCATCATCACTGCGAGGCACGCTTGTAATTACTCCGAGATTACATTGAAGTTGATTCGTTGAATATAGAAAATGATATTTTTTCGTACCATCGCAAACTGGACAGCAAGATAGTGGCTGAGCTCTAGCGAGGCGGCACTCTGCTGGCACGTCACAAGTGACAGGCTTGCAGGAGACGAGCCCGTGCTCACAAAAGCACTCGCTGCAGTCTGACTGAACGGTCCAGCTCGAGCCTGACTTGTACTTCTTCCCTTCGTGGTAGCAGTGTCCATCATCTCTTTCATTGGTGAGGGAAGAGGATGCTGGAAGGCTGGACGCTTCCAAGTCTTCGAAAGAGTCCTCTTCTTCATCCAACTCGTCGTCGTCGTCCAAGTCGAGATCATCTTCGAGGCTGCTACCGATCCCGAGACTGCTGTCAGCGTTCAGCTCTGACGAGGGATCTCCGTGAAGCTTCTCTGGATCGTGGTGATAGTGATGATGATTTGGTTTCGGGTCCCCTGTGGATTTTATTGACACACCTTTGAATTACGATATGTTGTAAACAATATCTCCTCCAAACTTGTTTTGAATATTAAAAAATCATGATCTGTTCTTGGTTTCAGCGGATGAGTGGAGCGTCAATCAAATTTGATAAATGTGTCAATTCTCATTTTCTTTCGATCAGTCATGTTCACATCGCTTGCTCAATGAAAGATGAGGTTGATGCAACTCAAAAGCTTACCTGGAACACATTGGTACTGTGGGCAGCAGCCACCTGGTTTACCAGTTGCATTTCGAGAGACGTGAGCTACCCATCCTTTTGGACATTCTTTCGGTGAACAAAGTAAATCCGGGATGCACTGACATTTTTGAGATGACGCTGCTGTGGAGGGGCAGCAACCACCCTGAGTACCCGACTGCCGCTGTGGCTCCACCAAAAATGGGAGACGGTAACTGTCCTCAGGGCAAGTCTCTATTGGTGGACATTTCACTTGACTGCAGTTACCTGTAATACCACAAAAAATACACATTTTTATAAAGTTACTCTTCACAGTTTCAGAGGAAAGGAGTGAGGTACTTGGCTTTAGATTTTTTTATGAAGTTGATTCATGGCAGAAATTATTTTTTCTTGGCATCAACTGGAAAAAAGTCTCATGAATCTTTGTCTTACACTTATTGTCCCACTTTTTCAAAGCCTCGGTTTATTCCATTTAAAAATCTCTCTCCTTTATCCCACACTCCAGCTATCTCACACTCCAGGAGAAGCCAACAAAATCCGCTTGGACCATTTTAGGTACACGTTCAGTTTTTCAAGCATTTCATAGGAATGGTATTGAGGTGAATATAGTGGATGTGCCATAGGTCTCCTATCTGTTGATTCAAGTTTCAAGTCACAGAAAATGATCAAGAGAAGAAAGTTGCTTTTGTAGCTTTGTGATAATAAGTTTTGTGCGAGAGAGTAGTTCTCTTTATTATTTAGATTTTCTCTCAATGGACCAATAAAATGTTCCAGTTTCCAGATACGGTACATCTGAAATAGTATTATACGAGCCCAATGCGCTCGTATTTCTTCGGATTTTTGCCCCTGCAGAGCAATTTTGTCACCTGCCTCTCGCATTCAATTTACTGTGGCTATATCGTAATTAATTATTAGTCACGTCGCCCTCAATGGAATTCAAAGGGAATGCTACAGCAAGGCTTTTCTATTTTGCGAATTCTCATTGAAATCAATTGTCAACCGCATCGCAATCTATTGTCGTTCGTAGCAGCATATCGAACCAGTCCTTGAACAGATCTTGTTCTTTCTTGTTGCTCTTTTTAGCAAAAAAGGACCTAACACATAACTTGCAAATTAGCTCCCAAAATTTCCACCACACTTTTCTTCTTTCTCTCTCATCCAAACTCCTTGTGGCGATAAAAGGCTGACTGCTGATTCTGAGTGACAGTAGTCTCATCAGTGTGGATTGCCTACATTTCATTTTTATCTCAGCATAATAGCAATCAGTCAGCGTCAGACGGCTGTTGGTGCCAGTGTTCTCTCACACTCTCCTCTCTCTCATTCGCCTTAATTCGACTCAAGACAAGTCAAGTCATTTTCTCTTTTCGGCTGGGTTGGGGAGACACTTGCTGTTTTGGGATCGTGTGTCACCGTCTCCTCATCCCCTTAACTTGACTGATATGCGATTGCCGAATATAATAATAGGCTGCCGAGAGCAATTAACCCCGTTAACTTATAAATACAGTTTCATCTTCGTCAATTTCCCCTACATTAATAAAAAAGGAGTTTCTACATAGCAAAAAAGTCGTACGTGGGAAGCTTTTTATGAAGGAGGCAAAACTGGGCTTATTTATACGCAGAAAAAATTATGCCGTAATAATATGCAAATGAATACTTCACTTCAGGTTTTTTCCTCCAAAAAAATCATTTATTGGATGGGGGATCCAAGAGAGAAGATAAATGGGCCCGCAACGCCCACACAACGACACCGAGATACAAAATGGTCACTTGTTTTTATCAAGAACCCCAAAAAACACGCTTGCAGCAGGTCAAACACCGCGAGAGATGTTTTAGTGATGGTGTTGTTGTGATTGTGATGCACGCAACAATATTTATTATTCCTCATTAACTTATGCGAACCAGCAATAATTTGTATTGGTTTCGTGAGATAAGAATAAAAGATGTATTGTGAGAGTTGTGACATTAGGTCTGGGCAGGTGAGAAGAAAAGAGTGGAGACATTTTTATGTCACTTTTTTGCTGGTATAACTCGACGGGAGATGAGACAGAGGGACAGAGAAGGGCAAACACGAAATGGACATGAAGACACTGAGCTGACAAATGAAATGAGAATTTTATGCGACTTTCTACAGCAAACATTGTCGACTCTCGCCGAGACTTCAGCCTAACTCAAAACCACTAAAATATATGAGATCCGCTTTGTCTTTTGTATCAATAGCTTGAAGGTGGTCTTTTTAAAAATATATCACCGCACTAGGTTCAAGAAAAGTAAAAAATGTTTGCCTTGGCTGTCGTGTTTATCGTGTAACGAAGGAAGAACTCTCCCACGATCTCAAAAGTGACTGGTACAAAATTACATGCTTCATCCTTCATCAAACTCAGTTTTTGCCAAAGATATTTTGGATTTTTCGACTGTCAAATGGGTTTGCAAAATGACAAAAGTTTGATTAAGCAAATTTCTTTCGTCGACAAGCGACAGGGGATCGGAAAGAGTTTTAAGTTCTTGAACAAAAAATGTTTCCGCCAATTTTATCTTTAATTCCTTTCGAATTACTAGAAACTAATCTGACTAACTGCGACTGTCAATTTGAGCATTGGCAAGTTGGTGCTGGTACAGCCGTGAACCGTCATCGGGCCTGATGAACAATTTTGGCTGGGGATTGTTGGAATTCCCTCCTATTTTGAGCGTCTAGTCTCAAAGAATATATTTCAGATATTATGCCAGGATTGATATTTCTTCAGTTCGTTTTCGATTTGGAAGAGAATTAAACTGCATTCCAGCTCAAGACGTAGAACAAATCAAAGCCGCAATATAAAACTGACTCTCTTATTATATCGAATGGTTTGGACAGTGGCGAGAAGAGAAAATTGTACATCACGAAATGAAACTTGTGTTTATTCGTATAATTCCCACTTTTTTATCTGCTACCAACTAGAAATATACACCTATCATAGCCATCATCCTCATGATATCTTCGGCATTTTCATTTCAACTTGGATTTTACAAGAGAACAAGACCTTTTACGTCTTGAAAACAGAGAAATATTTCGCTCGCGTGACCATTAACTCTTCTTCCCACTTGACAGGTTGACCAGCAAAACTAGTGACGTTTCAGACAGAAGCCCACTAATGCTAACATGCGCAGTCTACCGAAAGACGAAGGGCAAACACACAATTACACGATCCTCTTCTCCTCTTTTTGCCACTTTTTTCCGCCTGCTTTATAACGAGATCGAAATCACATGGTCTCACCCACTAAAACATGATCATCATCACCTTCACCGTTCTCAACTCAAGATAACTTTTCTGACATTTTTTCCCAATAAGTTGTTGGCAAGATAATGGGATTATTATTGGAGAATTCATTTTAAAAAAGGTGTTCATTTTCATTTTTTGGTGCACACTGGGATTGGGGATGATTATCGTTCGACTTCAACTGGAGAATCGAGATTAAGATGATTACTTCAAGAGATTTGGTGCGAGTGTACAAAAAACGAGCATCTCTTTGGATAATAAAGGGGTTAACATATCGCTATTGCCATCATTACGAGGAAAAACCGATCATCATCGTCATCATATTTTTGGCGTGGCTTGTAATCCAACATAGGCATTCGTAATCATGATATCGTGTCTGAGTGTCTGAGGATGATTGTCACTTTTTTGATACACCACCACCTTTTGTAACTGGCCGTTGGAGAGAGAAAAAACAAGTTGTCTATTTGCCTAAACTGCTTTTTTCATGTCGAGTGTGTAATCTATTTGGGATATCAAGTCGAGTCTATTCTGACACGTACCGGCTTTTGTCCCCATTTTCTCTCTCTAGCCTCCTTCATCTTATCTCTCTCCCAAAAATAATCGATGAACTCTCGAGTCTTTTGTACCATAGATTGCATTTAATAAGCTGAGTGTTTTAGAAAAGATGCCTCTCTCTTTGTTCTCTCAAACTATCAAGATTTTCGAGGAAAAGTGAAGCGATTAAGAATTAGAAGAAAAAAGTTTGACTATTTTGTTGGAAAAAGAGAAAAAGAACAAAAATTAGAGCATAGATTTTAGAGTTGTGAGATTTGGAATGGATGTTGTGTGTATCTGCAACAAGGGAGAGAAGCGTACACGTAGGCAGTGGTTGTTTTTTGGGGAAGAAGCTCGCAGTTAAACTCGGTGTATTGCTGGTAGCAGAAGACGAGGTTTGAAATTGATGGGGTGTTCCCCTATAAATCTTTTTGGCACACGGCCCCTAATTATCGGCAGATCACGCCAAACCAAACCACACCACATAACTTAGAGGAAAATATTATATCCGACAGTTACTACTTTTTCACATAGTTCAAGCTGAAAGCTTTTGTTCTCTTGTACACGAGAAGGGAACAAGTCCATCGCTTAAAATTTTTTGAGAGGAAACCCATCTGATTTTGTAGGACCCTTCAGCTATCGAGCACATATCCCTATACTTACACTCGTAGTCTGATCTGAGAGGAGAGGAAGCACGCACGCGAGTGTGCAAGAGGCAATTTTTCATAAAGAAGCACTGAACGAGGAAAACAATCGCATTTCCAGTCTCACCATAGTCCACCTCAGCTGAGAGACGTAATAGCGGTTCTCGATTGCAAGATAGAGATATTTTATTTTATATGCTTAAATGCTCCTGGCTAACGTCAGACAGAGTACAATACGCTTCTCCTTTGCTAAGCTACTCTCCACGAAAATTTAACGAGGAAGAAGGAAGAGGAAAAAGCGGATGACATGACAAGCCACGTTTTAACTCCTCTCCCTTTGCTCTGCTCTAGGCAACGAAATTCTCCAGAAGCGCTTTGGAAAAAGTTGAACCTTGTTTCTCTCTTTTGGTGTATGCAATTTATGTGCGGAACTGTCTCACTTTTTTACGTCACCTTTATCATCATCATCATCCTCCTCCACGTTTTTGTCCTCTGATGTTTCTCTCTCGTGTTTGTGTAGGTATATGTGTATGGATATATGCACTCGCTTCCAGGGAATTATCACTTTTCCTCTCTTGTTCCTTCCATACCCAACACTGGTTTTCCACGTTTCGCGTATTCAATTCTTTTGCGTAATACCATTAATGAATAATGAAGATGAACAAGAGACCGTGAATTTTAAGCCGCAAAACTTTGGGCTGAAAAAACTTTTTCGTTCACAGCAGACATAAGCATTGGAGAATGGAGGAAGAGCGCGTTCTCAGCGACAGCTTCGTCGTGTGCTGTGTGCTTCCCTAATGAATGTTCTATGCATCTGCCTCTGCCTCTGCACAATGGAGGAAAGTGATCTTGAGTTGCAAATTGGTATGCAGTGTGAACACAAACGAACCTCTCATCTCTCTGCGGCTGTTGTAAGATTTTAAATAAATATTCATTACTTATTCCCTTTCTCTCCGCTACTCTTTTGTGTACACTTGGAATTTATGCGTGAACATGCTAACTATTTTGGTTTGTTGGACTTTGGGAAAAAACAACATCACATTTGCATACCCACACTACTACACCTAGCGCTGCACTTGTACTACAATATGGATTGGATGGGAAAAAGTGAGGCTGAAAGCCTGCAAAGGATACATAATGATAATGAAAACTATTTTTTTTTTGCTGTGAGCATGAAACATGATGCAAATATCCCAATCCATCATCCAATCTGAACATCTATCATTCAACACAATCAAAAACACTTGCTATCATTCATGTCACTTTTACGAGGACTCGCATACGCGACAGCTTTAGAATTTGATTGAAATACGATTGGACTTGGACAAAAAGGAAAGTTGCTAAAAAACTACTGGCCTCTGTCCAGTAGTTCTTCTCATTGTTATGCAGATTACATGTGTAGTTTTTTATTGTTTGCTCTGATCCAATATGAATTTTAAGTAACTTGCCAATGCATGACTCTGTTTCAGTCGGCACAACTTTGCATGCCAATTTTTCATCAATATACTGGACTCGACTCAAGACCACCGCCATCACAATGAATTTGCGTGTGTGCCACACAGAAAAATAGAATGCGATGAGGATATGAGGAGAACTACATATTTCCTATGAATATTCATACTTTTTTATTGAGTAGCTGATGCATAATCAAGCGAAACGACGGAAGAGCAAAAGCAGGAAAGAACATGTGTTTGAAAATATGCTCTCACACACCACCCCACACCACAGTGATCGAGTGTTTTGGAGCCGCTTCTCACTGACACTGTCGAGCTTTCCATTTTTTGCTGAGGCACAAAATTCCAAATTACACCCGAAACTATGTGGGTATATGCATCTACATTTTTGTGACTTCGTAATTTGTAATTCATTTGAAAGATTGTGTTTACTCTCTGCCAAAAAGGGGCACCACCTACCTCCACCAAAATTCTCAATCACACGCCATCATGATGTTGGGAAATACTCAAATTCCCCCTCTATTCCTTATTTATGCAGACTGGAACAAAGTGCCACTTGGAAAATTGCAATTGGTCAGTGAATGATTGATTCGGTTGGCGGTGGTGTGGGTCGGCAAAAGTCTCGAGACTCCACTGTATGCCAAGGTTTAAGTAGCTAGGATTCCACCTGACAACACAATCAATCATCCTCCGGCAACACTAAAACATTCCTGTAGTTTGCCAAAAAATCTGTGCATAACATTGTTCCCCCAAGCTGAAAGCCTCACACATCGGACATCACAAGTCGTGGATGGAGGAGGCAGTCGCGTTCCCATTCAATCACAAAACCTTTGGGAAAATTGAAAATGTGAAAATGTAAACTAATTCCATGCTAATGTATCACTTGGATTTTCGAACAGGTAAAAAATTGTTTGCTCTGAGATATAAGGTGCTCGACATTTGACATGGCCACCCGAAAAACAAGACAATCCATCACAGCGAACAATACATTTTTAAAGAATGCGAAAGTCGTGGTGGAGAAAACGTTCAACTCAATATCCCTTTCTTGAAATCTGAAGTAATATTCGATCCGAGCACACAAGTATTTCTCTCTCACGACGAGTAAAAAGTCAGTTATGGAATAAAGGATTGGAAGGGAGGAAAGGGATCTTGTCTGAATGCCCGTTAGAAAACCACACACGCAACAAGAGCGCATACAATATCATAAACTTGGGAGAAAGGGAAAACGTGCGACAGATATATCGTCTCCATCGCACACACGCTCTCTTTTTTTCTTCTTCGTCTTCGTTCCTTTGATGTCTTTTGAAAGTGTGGCGGAGCTGAAGGGAATTCGAAAAGGGGAGAAAGAGTCTAAAGTGGTGTGTGCGCAAAAGCCTATTAGGGGCTCACAAAGGATTCCAATTTCCGGAAATTCCTATACATCGCTACATTCCTTTGCAGAGGGAAGACGGTTATGGGATGTGCGCGAGTGTGGGACATATTTATTGATATTAAACACTTGAATGCTGCTCCACTCTCGCAGTTCCAACTTTAATGGCTTCGACTTAAAGTTGTGAATACCAATGGCTTGTTGGAATGGATGAGAGCGACTCGAAGGAAAGAGAAGAGATGACATCCACTTCATTTCGGATTACAAAGGGAAAGCATCTTGTCAAAACATTGCTGACATAATTACTCGTCACGTTCCCTAATCTCTGCTCAAGTCGATATTGAAACTGAAGAAGAGAGAGCAAGTCGTGACTAAGATTTGTATTCGCAAAATCAAATAAAAAACCAAAGAGAAGCAACGAGGGAAAAATCGATCTTTTCAATTGATTCCAAATGCAAAAACTAAGCTAAAGTGGCATCTCTTATCCACGCTTTTTGGCTGTTCTGCCAGGCCACAAACTACATAAATTCCATTAATCTCTTCTCACTTGCGATAGTGAAGAAGAAAGGCAGGAGGTAATGAAAAAATTGGAATTTAAGCGAAGCACGAGTTAAATCCGCATCGAACTGACTTGGAGTTTTTATGTCACCGTCGACCTCAATGCTTCCGATGTTGCAGTGTTGCAGTGCATAAATATGTTTCATCCTCACGTCATCAGTCGAGCAATAAAGAGCCACACTCTGATGCATATGTGATCAGAAGGGGGAATTAGTGAGAGAAAGATGCACCGATCGAGTTAACCTTTTTTCACTCAGCCAATTCCAAAGTCATAAAAGTTGCTCCTAAATTCTCGCTCAAAAGAAGAGGATGAGGAGAGGGATGACATGGAGTGCAAGCATCTTCCTACATGTTTCTCAATGCATTTGCATCTTGTGTTTTGATGATTGGATGATATGATGCTCATATCACTTTCGAGCTGGATGCTGGTGCTGGGGATCGGACTCTTCTTCTCTCGTTTTATGGGAGCTACTGTGCCACGCACACATTCAATGACAACAGCTTTCTTTTGTGCTGCACTGAGCACATCCACACAACTCATTCGATTACTCCTAATCCTGTGTGTCGTCGCAATTTCTCCTTGAGAGAAGCAAACAACCTTATTCTTCCACTTTGACAGGGGAAATTGTTCCACAGGGGGGAAAAGTGCAAATGACTTGGGTAATAATGAATGAGTTGACAATCTCGCCTCGTAAATTCCCCCTTGAAATGGCCTCTACTTGTGCCATTAAAGCCGAAAAGGCTAAACTCGGTCCGCGAGCGAAACGAAAGGAGAATTTAGAGCAAGCAAAAAAATGTATCAGATAATATGTGGAATAGTTAGTGGAATGGAATCGAGAACTATTCTTGAGAGTGAGCACTGCGCAGAAAAGCACTATTGACGTTATTTTTTCTCTTGTGCGAAAAAAAAAGTTCGAAAGAGAAGATTGTGATGGACGACTAAATGCTTTATTCTCGCTGCAGTAGCAGCGCATTTGGGCGCAATAGAGCTAAGGGGAAATAAACTGGCACACGATAATGCACTTGATCAGGAGATTCTTCAAGTATCTTTCTGGAGTGATGAAGAGGAGCCACATTGCCGTCTTGCCGTAGCCAACAAGCAAATTATATGAAATAATGGGAAGAGAAAAAGGTGGATTAACTGCTCGATTTACGACGAACCAAGAAAGTGTGACGATGTTGCAAAAAGGGAGTCAGTCCAGACATTTTAATATTAGCAGGGGATATTAAGGTAAACGATTTATTTACTTCTCGTTTGCCCCCTTCTCCCCATCTCTCCGTCTTCTCCTCTTTTTAGCAGAAGGAAATATAATGACGATGTTTTGCTCCCATTCCTCCTCCAAAATCAGATCGATCTCTCTTCGTTTTGTGCTTAAATTAAAATAGAGCCAGCGGAGCGTTCATCTACGGCTAATTCCTGTTTGCCCACGTAAACGACTTTCATCCAGTGGCACGAAGGAGCGTAGCATACTCCACACACACACACAGCGTACACAAAATTCCTCAATCTATCTGCCATCTCCTCTCTTTAGTCAATTTCTCCGAAATAAATGGGCAAAGTTGATCAGATAAAAAATATCTAATGGTTTGCAGTGGCTTGATGACAGGAAAGATGACTCGGCGAAGAATGTTACTCCCTGCAAAAATGTATATAATTCAAACGGCAAACAAATATGCTCCTATTTCCCTTCGCCTGTGGGTGGATGGTGACGGAACAAATCGCCAAATAGTCTCATTTCCTAACCTGCTTCCAAATGATTTACACCAGCAGCACATTTTTGTTTTTTGTAGGGATTTGGGAATGAGCTCAATGAACACAGTATTTATGCCAGAGATTGGGGGAAAAGTGCAAGATGTGGGATGTGAGTCTCTTGTGTCTTGTCTGATTATCCGAGTGTTGCTAAATCACACAATCAAGTCTGTGTCAGGATTCATTTTCTGCGAACGAAATGCAATGCAGTTGCCCATTAGGTCACACTTGGTGCATAATATGTGATAATGATCAATACAAAAAAGAGTGAAGAGTGAAGTTCTGACTTTGGTGATGGTGGGCTAAGGTGCTTATCCTATTATCATAATGATCTCACCAAAACATGTATTGCGCAAGAAAAAAAAGTAGCGTTCAAAACACAAGATCTCCTTTCGTTTTGCTAAAATATGTTACCACTGGGTGGGCTTGCACTTTTTTGCAATCTTTCCTCTCAACTCTGAATGTTGTCGTTGTCGATCCTACTTTTCCCGTCTCCAAAATTGAACGAGACAAGACACTCATTCATTATTTACGTTAATTCCTTTCTACTCTGTCATGCGTTGTTAGATCGGAGCCAAGAGAAGATGCATTTTTTGCAACTGTGGTGCATTTTCTGCACGAGGAGGATTGCATAGTGAATGCTCTTTCTTGGCGTGTCCAAATAATGAGATGAGCAAACTGTTACCAATTTCAGAGAAGCCTCCTTCTCTCTCTCTCTTTATAGCGGACCGTGCTATCACATCACAAGATCAAGATTCACGACAAACCAACTGACTAAACTGGTGCAGTCTCTAGCCTCTTCTCCACCAACTTATTTTTTTCTCGAGTCTTGAGAGAAGGACTTTTGTAGTAAATGAAGTCTGTCAGGATCATGATCGTCGACGACGTCGTCCGTGAGTAATGAAGTGAAAAGCGAGAGATACGAACAAGTGATCAAAGTTGAAAGTATTCGAGAGCCAACGCCCTTTGCGAAGGGAAAATCTGATTTTTTCGACGGTCGCAAAAACCTCTATCTTTCCTTTAATCAGTTCTCATTCCCTAAAATAGAGAATTTCATACGCAACGCAACTGCAACAGCTTCGCGTTGAGGAAATTCATTGAATTTTGAGTTCGTTCCACGTTTGGAAAACAGAGACCATTTGTCGATGTGTGCCAAAAACGGGATCCTTTTCTCAGGAAATGAATTCTAAGTTCGTGTTCTCTTATAATTTGAGCCGCTTCTTCACTGCATCAAATTTTGCGATTCATGCAAAAAATAAATGAAATCAATAAGTTGAAACCTGATTCCAATCACCATATTTATCGCGTAATTTTCAACAGAAATTTTGGCGGATGCGTTCCGCATTATCTCCCATTTCATCTTTCGTCTCTGTAGTTTATATGTAGGCGTGTTTGTTTATGCATAAATCTCTTTGATCTCCCATATAAAGGCGCACCCGCTTCATTTCATTCTCATTATGATCGAGAGCAGATATACGTTCAAAATTCGCAATAAAATGAGTGGTCGCAAAAAACTGATCGATCCTCAACTTCCCCCGGCAATGAGCCTCTGTCTAGAGAACGTTTCATAATTTAACAATTTCCCTGCCGCTTGGTCTCCCCATTTATCTCCGCTTATCGTCGCGAATTCTGATGGAACGGGAGACGGGAGTACCCAGAAAAGATTTTCGTACAATCTCCTCTTTGATTCACAATCCAACCGTTTAATTTGCCAATTTTCTCCCATTGGGAAATGAGTGTTTGGTGTGCGCTGTGCAAAATCGGAGACCTCTTTCCCATTAAAACTGACCTTGTCCAAAAACACATATGCATGACAGATGGTCTGCTCATCTCTCGTGTCCATAAACAAGACCAAGTTTTGACATTCATTTCCTGCCAGAAAAAAATATTCAGGGCTGCATGTCAGTAAACAACATGATGATCCCCATGCTGCCGTTTTATGTCGATGAAAGCGCTGCATCGGCTGGTGCACGAGGAGGAGCAGAATGTGCTGATTCTAATCTTGTTGTGGTTGATGTAGGCGGCATCCAAAGGACTGTCGAGCAGAAGAGAACATATAGTCATGTCCCATTCATTCAAGCTCACACGAACGCACGGTTGGAACTCGAATCCAAAACCTCGAAACTGGAGTAGTTGAGTGATACGTTGCAATCGTCTTGTCTATTTCTAAACAAGCCAAAAGTTGGAGAGAAATGTGTAGGTGTGTAATTAGAACTTGGACTGTTGTGGAATTCGGGATAAGGTGTGATGATTCATGTAAATATATACAAGAAACTTTCCAAGTGGGAATTTCTTCTCAATCTGATTATCCCAGTGGCTGCCACGACTTCAGTCATCATCGTGAGAAATTAAGCAGATGAGAAAGTTGGGAACTGCGTGCCTGCCAAATACCACACTACTCCCAATCTAAACAAGATGGAGCTTGGCAAAAAACTAAAACATGGAAAGGCGAACGTTCCAATGATGATTTGCTTAGATGCGAAAACTTTTCCACGTTTCTGCCATTTATTGCCAAAAAGAGTGAAGGAAAGTGCAAGAGAGTTGGATGGAGCATGTAATATTTTCCTTGAATGAGAATCGATAAGAAGGAGCATCTCCCTATCTACCGAAGGAAGGGAAGGAGATGCTCCGGTTATGCTGACAATATGCTGACGGGAGACAACTGCATCCAAAGGAAACGGAGCAGAACGAAACGGCAATATTTGCGAAAAACGCCCTAATGGAAAAAAGTCAAAGAGGGAGAATTTCAGAGTTGTGGAAGGACAATAACAACGTATGTTTATACACATGTCATTACTGACGCTTACATAAAGGAATGGCACTACACTGCACTTTGTCATCATCATCATCATCATGATCAAACAAACGCCATATTTCCTCAGAGATGATATGATAATGATGTTTCGTTTGATGCAAGTTTGTAAGATGTGGTTTTTGTTGACACAAAGCTTTGGTTATGCAAGCCGTATATAACAGGATATTCGTTACATCATCTTCCTGTATTCGCTGAAGGACGACACACATTCTGCTCTGTCCCCATTCTTCCTTCTTTGGTGAAGCGGAAACTGTCAAAAGGAAATCCCTCATTTAGACATGCCAGACCTAGTTCTAATTCCAATCAGTTGTGTCGTTGTATGCTCACACCAAACTATAACTGGTGCGCAGCGAAATGTATAAAAAAGTTATAGCTTTTGCCACATACTTGCACAAATGTACTCATTTACATAAACATGTTCTTTCTGTGTGCTTTACTCGTGAAAGAAATTGAACAACCTTGCATTCTTTTTTTTTCTTAGGCACGATTTCATCTGTGATTCTTCTTTCTCAAAAAAGAGCACGCCCTTTTTATATCCCAGATCCCAGCCTGGTCTTTTTGTTGAAAAAATTTTTCTTCCTAAAAACGGTGACGTGGGTGTTCCCACAATAAAATAATGCAGGGGATAACAGGATTTTATGAGATTTGGTATTTTATTAAAAAACGTGGGGAAACCATGCATAATATTAAGATAAAAAGCGTGCCCAGCTCATTTCACGCTAGCTCAAACTTCCCTTTCCTGCAGGAGTGCAAAGTGCAATAAATAAGTGTGAAACACCTCTACCCCTCAAGCGTGCATTTATTTTAAAAATGCATTTCACTAAACAAAATTTTTATGGCCGTTGAAAATTTTTGAGGACAATGATATATTCCAGAGAGATGTAACTGTTATTCAAAGTGGCGTTTCCTCCACTTCTCTGACTTCATCTTCCCCTCTGTGTGCATGTGTGCCTGTGTTTTTGTGAGGGCTGAGGGGTTATGCCTTCTTCCGACTTATCACAATCACCATCTTCATCTGTGACTTATGTTATTACACCATAGCTCATACTGTTCACTCAGCTCCCTTTTCTGGACGAGGTGTCGGCAAGAGAAATTAGCTAAAGACATGCCATCATTCACCTTGGCCACAATTTCCATTTCATCGAATATGTTCACGTGATCTTAGATAAGGGATCTTTGAGGGAACGTATCTAGCAAGGCACGTAGATGAGCCTGAGCAGCGAACCAAAAGCCCATCGATGCTAAAGGATTCGTATGTAAATGTCAACGGAAAGTAATCGCTTCACAAGGATTACTTACCTATACAATCCATATTAGCTGAGAAGGTTGCTTGTTGCGACGATGCAATCAATTCTCATCTAATCAAAATGACCACACCACGACCACATGTCAATTAAATTAGCGTTTAGAGGCAGTCAATAACCAGTGACTCTCGTAAAAGACGACTGGTCGCACATACACAAGCCAATTCTTCATGCTCAAAAATGAGCATGGGCTATGGATGGGAAGGTCGTATATTTGTCAGTAACACAAGACGACTCTTCTCAATTCCCGAGTCAAATCCAAATCCAATTGAAAAGGGAATGAAAAAGGATGTAGCGGAAAGGGTCATTTTTCACGAATGCCGTATTCGGATAATATGTTCATGGTTAAGCAACTATATACATATATTCAAAATTGACCATTTCATTTTAGGGATGAGTGTAAAAAGACATTGGCATTGGGAATGTGAGATCTGATACAAGAGTTCAGGTCACACGCGAAATGTATATGCATGTTCATCCATCCGTATTCATCTGCAACAATTTCTTGCTGTCTTTATTTAGGAACTTGACTCTGATACTCTGATTGAATGTGTAGCCTGCAAATAACGAGAAGAAGAAGTCGAGAGTTGCTCGATGCGACCAAGTTATTTCACTGAGCTGACAGTTGACAATTGGGAAATCAAATGGGCGCCTAATTATGTGCATATGTTTGTACGTGCGGTGCGGTGCAGTTACAAAAAATATTTTCTCTCTCATCCTTTTTAACCAAGTCATTTATAATTTTTGTAGGAGAACACAACTCCACTCTCTATTTATGGGAAGAGGAATGACAGTGATCAGTTGGTGGGATTATATCTCGCTGTCACTTTCCTCTGTCTCATTACACTCTTAAGTGCGGGATGAGAATGAGAATTTTTTGTTGAACTCCTTTTTGATCAGTTTGTGAGCAGAGTTGTAGCAACAAAATGGATATTTCCTACTCTCAACTCAATACATTTGACTGATTGCTCGAAATGGAAAACAATTTGGTCTCTTCCTGTCAACCGAAACCTCATTTCTCTTCGGGGACACTTGAATCTATTGTGCTTTGATGTGAATCAGTCTCGATGTGATTGGGTCCACTGTCCAAAACATTTGATAAGAGTGACGTTGAGATTCTTGGATCAGCTCATGTTTTGCAGGGAGGAATTCCCTTTTTCCTCAAGGTGAACTATGAATAGAATTCTTATGTCACAATTTCAATGACACTTTTTAGTTTAGAATTAAAATCCCATCTAGCAGACATAAAAGTATAAAGTTCTTTTCGCTATGCCTAGTAAAATTCACTCATTTGGAATGAGATAAATAGTTCTTGTTACTTGTGTTGTATTATGGTCAGTTTGTCGCTGATTGCGATGTTCTCTTCATTCGGAGAGTAATAAAAATCCTCCTAATATATCTCCTTTCATGGGGAATAATAATAAGGAAAGCGTCTTTGGCATGTCTAATTAGAAAGCAATAGAAATGCTTCTCCCTTTTCAGGCGGAGGATTGAATTTAGAAACGTGGGACGTTACAAGAAGTAGCGATGAGAATAGTGAATCTTTTTTCCTACTCACAAACTTCAAAGTAATGACAATGACAAGGTAAAATATTTAAGCAACTCACTTGGCTAATTCGACGGAGACCCAGACCAACAGAATGAATCGATATTGGCTTTTAGGAGCAAAATGAGAAGTGGAGAATAATGAGTCTGCTTTCAGCTGACTCTGCAAAATTATTTTTTATCGGCATTGGGACTAGGGACGAGGATGGACACACGCTCACACTTGAAATTTTCTTCGAGGTTTACGTTTTTTATAGCCGAAAGTCGACTCATTAGTATCCATTAGGACTCTCACAGTAGGAAACAACAAGAGAAAAAGTTCACAGGAAAATGGTAAAATATAAGGATATCACTTTTTGGCCATTCGTTCAGCTTCAGCTACTTTTTTGTTTTTGTTCTTGAATCCCATTCCAAATCCAGACTTGTTTTCAAAGTGCCATTTTCACCCACGTTCCACCAATGATTATATGTGCATTGAAAATATTGGTAAAACTTAAGGCTCATGATCACGAACACACCATGAACATTGCATACGTGTTGTCTGCCAATAGAAACTTATCGCGATCGAGGTTAGATTTCATCAAGTTATCTTGAAAACAATTAAGTTCATTGTCCAATCACAATTACCTCTCTTTTGCCCATACTCGACTAAAATAACAACTAACAATTGCTTGGCTTATTTGTATTTTGCTCCCTTGCGTACACAAGAAATATGTAAATGAGGATTGACTTTTGTGGAGCTGAATGAAAACTATATAAAGCTTTTTTATTAATACTTTGAGAATAATTAGCTTGTGTGTTTCAATAAAGCTGCCAGCTTCCCTTATTTCGAGAGCGATCCCGCAGAGAGTGCCGAAAAGAAAGCTCGTCTCCTCTGGGATGAACTCCTATTTTTGCAGATTCTCACTGAGCATTTCAGGTTTTTACAGTTTTCTCTTGAAATCGTAATCTGTATCGAGAGCCAAAAGGATGCTATTGTCCTTTGTTGTAAAATGAGAGAAAATCATGGCTTCGCCTTTTATGACTCGCATCTCCAGCTGTGGTGGTGACATTTTAAATTTACACTCCGGTTCAAGTAGCGTTTTCATCCCAAAAGGAAGACAACGAGACAAAAGCTGAATTGTATTAAAGCAGACATTTAATACAAACAATTGCGTCTAGTTATTTATTTACAAGTTGACTTTTCTCTCTTCCAACTGCATCTCGGGGTGCATCTTCCAAATGTCAAGTGTCGAGTGCTTCCACAAGAATGAAGAAGGGAGAGTGAGTTGTGTTAAAGAAAATTGTTTGGTTCACTTTGCTTTAAAAAAATCATCATGAGATTGTCATCAAAGTTATTATTATCGCTCGCTCTTCTTGGATGAATGACCCCTTTATGTTTACTCGAGTGGAAGAATTGAAACAAGTACGATGATATTCTGATATTTTACGTTAGATTCGCCAATACAATATGAGAATAGGGATACCTTCCATTCCCACTCAAAACGTAACTCTTCGGCTTAAGAATGCTTTTTTATCTCCGCCACTACTAATTTACGAACAAACAAAAGAGTAGCCAAAAAGTCAACATTGTGTCTTCACGTTGCAAAGTCGACTTTTTCTGCAGAGGGGGAACGATGTGAACAGAAGGAATTCTTTGCCTCCAGCTTCTTATCCAACATTTTCTTAAGCTTATTTCCTCTCTGCGGTTTTCTGACAAGGGACCTCTTGTTTTTCCTTCTTCACTCGGAGAAAAAACTGAAAGGAAACCGTGGAAAATTCCAAGCACTTTGTGCGAACGCTGAGAAAAGGAAATTGTGGCTAAAATCAAAAAGATTTTTTCTTTCGCCAAATTGAGAGAAAATTCGCTTTTTCTGTGGAAAAGACAAAGGGAACAAAAGGTGTAGGTGTACACAGGGAAGAATTCTTTAGAAAAAGGCTTTTCGTTTTTTCTCACATCTCCACTTGCGAAGGAGGCAGACATGTGTGTCTACGTTCTGCAGAACATAATCCACGGAATTGGCTCTCCGTGTTTCCCCATTGCCTTTTCCACCTTTGTTTTCTGTATGTTCGATGAAATTCAAGGCGATTTGTCCAAGGAGACATTATTGTTGACTTGTCGAAAACACTTGTGCCGAGGACAAAGCTGTAAAAAACGTGATCCTTATGTGCGTAGTGTGTACGTTCATATATTCTACTCTAGAGGCACCAGCCTGGGCTGGACTTGTTCTGATCTGAGCTTGACTGAGGACAAAAGACGACATGTGTTTTAGCTGATGTCTTTAGCTCTCGTGACTTTTCAGTCTTGTCTTTGAGTTGAGTGGAAGGAAGGAGCATGAGAAAAAGAGTAAATCGAGTGGAGGAGAGGGAGAGCGTCTAGAAATATATGGAACAAGTCCCATTCGATTCCACTTTGCTCTCCAGCTCCCTCCGCAAACAAAACTGTTTTGTCTCAAGAGATAAGGTGGAATGCGTATCCACATCCACCTCCAACATTTTTACGCTTTCCCATTTAAGCAGAGGCCAGCGTCAGAAGTGCGTAGACATGTATCCTGTGTGTGTGTGCGCTCTTCTCTTGCTACTTTTGCCACCGCGCGTGATGTTTACTTTTGGAGGAGGAATTTGCTCGGGTGACGACATATCCCATCGAAAAAGGAAATATATTAGGCGTTTGACTTTTTCAACTTTTTTCAGAGTTGAAGTTATGTCTGGTGTGCAGAGAGGCACGCACTTCAATAAACAAGAAAAGGATCACACACGCACTTTGTGTATGGTGTGCCCAAAAAGTTTACTCTTTTGTGTCCTGACATTTTTATCACTGCAAACTGGATGAAGTGTGAGGAATGAAATGGGATTTAGAACTGGAATTCGGTGGGAAAATATGCGTAAATGTTATACTCAATTAGAGAACGTTTTTAGCTAAAGAACTTTACAAAAAAAATTCTTCGTCTTTAGGCGACACCATAAAAGTCAGTGAGAATTGAAAGAGTAGAATTCATGAGATGCACGAACACACCCGTAATCGTGCTCCCCAATTTGCATTTCCTTTACAAGAGGGACGGGGACGGCGTTAGGTTACGCACATGTGCATTTGAAGTGAGCCGACAGTTGAAGATGTGAAAACAAAATACAAGTTCACAATTCAATTTTACAACGGACTTTTTCCTATTTGCTTGACCGATCAAGCATTAAATCCTTGTCCAGTAGATATGATAACGATTTATGTCCGTAATCCCTTCAAAAGGAATAACAAAGTCATATCCACTGTGGCCATTATAACAACGCACATTTGTCCTTTTTTAAACACTTTCGACTATAACTTCGACTTGGTAACACGATAAGGTTAATAATTATTGTCTTAAATGTTTTGATATATAGCTATTTTCCCCGCACTCATATCGTTAGTCATCGCTAATTGTTCATATTTACAGATTTAAATCTAGTAATAAATAACATTTGAATGGAGCTTATTTGCGCTCACGTTTCTCTCCTTCTTTTAATTAAGACGTTTTAATGAAATACATAACTTTGTCCTAAATTCCTGTAGCTCGCTCCGTACACGAGTATGATCTGATGCTGCCTAATTATTTTTTACGTTGAATAATTGTGATGCACATTACATTTCTCAATACCAAAACGGGGAATCGCGAGGGCATTTCTGCTACACGTCGAGCTGAGCTATTTGAGGAGGAGGTCGTATGTCAACAAGTGTCAAGCGGATGGACACGTTAATTAAAAGCACATTTCCATTATCATCCACGCCATATCCTGATGAACATGACGAATTCTGTTTCTCTCTTTTCATTATAACAAAACAACCCTGTTTTTCATAATAAACCATGTTTGTCTCTACTAAGTGGGCTACTTTATGGAGAGTTCCTCTCATCCTCTCTCACTCTCCACATTCACAAGTGGGATTTTTATGTTGAAAAAGTGAAACATGTTTTTAAGCCAAAAGTACACACGCGGTGAACGTTGAGGAGATAAGAGAGACATTCAGCCAGTGCACGGGATGGGATGTGAGCACTCAATTTTCATGGGCTAAAGTGGAAACACTTGTACCTACTCCGATGTGTATCCTAACTGTACAAATTAAGTGTTTAGCCAAAGTGGATTTTCAATGGGACATTGACGTTTTTTCCTTAAATCCTTACAAAAAGATAGAATAATCAAATCAGAGAATTCCTGCTTTTGACGAGGATGAGGTTACATGAATGAGCACACGGCTGCCTTTGTAAATGACTTAATTTTTATGTGCAATTTACCACTTAACGGCACATTCGACTAATTCCCCCTCACAATCTACACACATTTCGGATGTCCTCTTCGCATTTGAGGTTCAGTATTTAATGGCGATGGCGATACACGGAATGTAAATGAGATATAGATTTACCAAAAAACGATCGTTGCACGTTTTTGTTGACGTCTTTTTGTCGGGGACTTGTGTCCAAGATTATCAGGAAAATATAGAGCATTTCTCTTGGGCTGCTCTTCCAGTCCACTTTTGTCTCCCTGAGATTGTAACGGTTGTACCATCTGAAATTAATCGAGCAATCGACCCTATTCCAAGAAACACACTTTGAGAGCATCCTTAGCAATAGCAATGTTCACCCTTTTCAAAATGTGATGCACTGCGTACAGCTGGCTGCATTTGCTGGCTTTTGTGTGGATATCGCTCTCTTCTGAAGCTAACTAACAGAGTTTCGGAAACGATTGCCATTCTCGGGAAACCCCAAGTCGAATATAAATTCCGTCATCAGCATTTACCACAGGACTCGCGGAGGATGTGAGTGCGAGGAAGCGGAGAGCTTGGAGGAGATGAGAAACAAGACATTCGACGACATTAAATGACTTTAAGCAGCTTCATGCCACAGTCGAGTGAGCTTATGCGAGCACAGCTGCAACCTTAATGTCACTTTCCCAACAGCTCAACCCCACCAGTTTCTCCAGAAGAACACAAATATTTCCATTCGAGAAGAAAAGAGCAAGAATCATTTCATTTTGTTCCCCTCGCTCCCACTATTATTCCTGTTTCTCGTTACCAGCCTCTCTGCGTCATCCTATCTTCATGAATGACTCTCCCGCTAATCGAATGAATTACCTTCTCCATTTTACCCATTCGCCAACAAAAAAGTCTTCTCTTTCCCCCTTTCTTGCAGGTGCTAGTATGCATCTCTCATATTTTTCACAGCGACACTCCGACTATGGAAGTGTGAGAAGGAGCTAGAGGACTGCTGCGCTATCAACACAACACATCTTCTCTGTCAGGTAATTTGTGAAAAGAGGAAGAGATATTCCGCTTTCATAAGCAATAAAAATAATCTGTTTCGTTGCATCGCCGACGCAGCAAGTAGCCTCATCATGAGGATAAATGTATATACGCGGTGTACTTGTACACTTCCTCCTCTCAAGTCTCCGCTACTTGACTTCCACTCAAAACAACTACCTCACCTTCTCATCTGAAACTTATCCCCAGTCTCTCCGCCTTTTGCCATTCATACTTTTTATGTATCCCGTCCACCTCCGTCACATCCCACTCTAATAAATAATAATATCCAACTTGAGAAGAAAGCAGCCGTATGAGACAATAATGAGAGAAGTACACTTTTCTCTCTCCTTCTCTCAAAAACCACCGACCCATTATCCATTTAATTTACACGCATGAACAATGCTACTTTTAGCAACAAAAATGTTATTCTAATTTTTACAAAGGCAACTCTCAAGTGTTCTCATCACCATTAAAAATGTGATTTGATGAGTGCCACTGTGCCACCATCATTATCCCATTGAATGTGCACATATAATACGCATAAGCATACACTGTTTAGCTAATGTTGGTAATAAAAAATAAGAGAAAATCATCATCATCATCATCGGTCACATTGTGATTTTCAATGGAATGTAGTATTGTGAGTGAGTGAAGTGAAGCTATAATGAGAAAAGGACGACATACTGTCTGCTGAGAAAAATAAAGTTCTATTATTATCGTTACGGTTGAAAGAGTTGCGTCACTCCTTCCATCACCTCATTTCATATTAAGTACTTGAGCAGGCTCAAATGTGCTCAAACTTTACGACAATTTTGATGGCCTTGCCTTGTGTTCTGACGTTGCAAAAAAAAAACTTTGAAGGTTTTTGTGAGATTGGAAATGTATGGATGGCGAGGTAGGGTGAGTAGTGGTGCGATGCTTGTTTTTGAAATGTATTTTACCTGGAATTTGAGTTGACGAATGTGAACCAGAAGCAGGCACAGCCTGCTTGTCGTCCACACTCGATATCGTCGTCGTCGTCGTTGCCCCTTCTGCGGTGGAAATGATCACAAGACCACACAGCAGAAACAATGATATCATCATTTCCATCGTGCTCACGTTCCAATTATGATTACACCGGTGATAGCGTTGCCGACGACTCCAAACTTGATCAACTGGTTCACTCTGAGCGAAACTTCGAAATGATCGTGGCGGCATAATTAACTCTCATTCAGGATTCTTTGTTCCTTTTTTATCTTCGCTCCTGATCACAATATTTTAATTAAAGGAACAATATTACACTTAATGAGTTATTAATTGTGGAGTTGAGTTGATGACGTGATTCCTATTCAAGCTCTCATCGCTTCTCATACGCTGACGTCTCCGAAACTCACTCACATACAACGCCTCACCTTCATGAAAATCTCGACCAGAACACGGAGCGAGTCAAGTGGGAAAATGAATTCACAAAATAATCCCAACTCAGCACATATTTTTCTCCTCAGTTGCTTCCCATAACCACAGAAAATTGATAATTAGGGGGTTTCGTTCACGGTTCCATGAAACCTGGAATTTTAGAGGGAAGCACGCCACACACAACACAACCTGAGCAATATTTGCGGAGAGAGTTTTGTAATTACACGAGAGAGCACTTGTTTTGTTATTAGATCAACTCTTGTGGAGAGCAGCAGCATACGCACAAAAAGCCACACACACTCCGCTTGCGCTCACAGCTAGCTCTCTCTCTCTCTGTCTCTCTCTCGACCGTAGTCACATAATCAAGTGCACACACTCTGCTTTTTTCTCTCGCACTCCAACCTCCAACTCTGTCGTGCTTGAAAGCGCTTAATTAAACGAGTTGATTGAAAATTTGGACTGATTAATAAATGGCAATTGATGGAGAGATACACACACTCTCTCTCTACGCATCAGAATAAAAAAAGACGGAAAGTGTGTAGGTATTCATAAGAGTGCGCAGAGTATGCAGAAGCACGTCTTTTCCATTGCGTAAAAATCCTACATCTCTCTCGCTCGTTGAGAGAGAATTTATTATTTCCACGTGTCACGCGTGCACTAAACACACACTCTCGCACACACTATTTCAGCCAGAGTTGGATAATGTTGGCTGAATGCTGTCCCGAGAAGGAAAACAAAAAATATATATCTGAACCAGATAGTGGCAATAATAATAATAATGATAATGTTGATGATGATTGTCTGATTGTCCTGCGCAGAGAGAAAGAGTGACTGGGTTAGAGGAACAGAGAATAATGACTAGAATGACATCAGTGTCACATAACTCTCACTCCTTCCCTTTTATGAGAAGAGAATCACACATTTTATAAAAATCACGAGAGTGATAGAGAGAATATCACACTTGGCAAGAGAGTTGGAGGAAATTTTTTATTGGGATTTATATCGTTGGGGCCTAAATGGCAGAGTGCAAGTATAAAATCTGAAGTGAACGCACTTTTTAGGGGGTTCACGCTCAGACCCTTTCCCCTATGCAAATGGGTGCACGCACACGCAACATTCAGACGAAAAAAAAACAATAAAATGTGTGTGCTGGCATGGCTCGTGTGTGCATTTTGGTCTTTTTCGTAAATGGCTCACAGCTCATTTGCAGAGCTGAGGTAATACGCATACGAACGCACACACTTGAACTTGGGGTTCTTAGGCAAAACGTCTCGACCCTCTGCCCTGAACACTGCAACTGAACTTTATCGAGAAAGAAATATGTATCAACATCACACTTCTCTTTCCCACTCTCCCATCATATATATTTTTCATTGCAAACAAAACGATTACTTGTAAATGTGTATGGGCAGTTAAGGAGAGAGAAATGTGAGCTCGTTAACTCCTACAATTTATATGTTATTACGACGAGACGAGTTTGTCGAGTGGTTTGCTCCTTTTTAACGAAAAAACTAACAATAATAATAGCAACAAAATGAGAGAGAGAGAGAGAAGTAATAACGTTTTCTCTGGGATTCGTGTGCCAACCTCCTTTTCAAATGATCATAATACACAACAGACGTAGAAATGGACTCGGGAAAAAATGTTATTACAATGGAGCACGCACTTTTTCTCTTCTTCATGAATGGATATTGTGCGAGTATATGTATTCGAGATATTGCTCACTTTATTAACTCACGACTCGTGAGTCCGAAGAAAAATCTCATGAAAAAAGTATATTATCATTGTCTGATCCTTCTCTCTCATCTACCAAACTTTTTTTTTGTTTTTGCTTCAGTTGCATTTTCCCGTTGTGTGGAAAAACAGCGTGTGGCTAGCTAGGACAGTGACTCACGTAGGTCACAATCAAGAGTATTATTAACCGAACTAGTCATAAAGACAAAAAAAGTTTTATCTTAAATTGTCCACACAACGAACTTGCACAGTTCTTGCCATAAATGTGAAATAGTTTTCCATCCGACGGGAAAGGGGAAAGTATAAACGGTTAGATCAGGTGTTTGTCGCCTCACGCATTCTTCTTCTCTCTGCGAACTTACACACATGTCATATGCCTACCCAAAGATATTCCTCCTTCCCACTCGCATATTATTTTCACACTTTTCCTTTTTATGACTCAAATTCTCTCCAGACTATAGTGAATATATGCACACTTTTCAGACAATCATCAACTCCACCAAATCAAGACAGGAGAAAAGAGCACATTAACACATGGAAAACAAACAATATAGAATACACACTTTACTTTCAGTGAAAATACATTGTCGACAACAAAGTCACATTGCACATGTGCAAACCAAAATTATATTTTTTGCTCAAGAGAATGTCGATCATCTTCTTCGAATGAATCATAAAAATTTCTCCTTTAATCATCATCCCTCGTGAGATGGAGGGACGCGGATTCTGGATGAATACTTCAACCGGAAATGATTCACTCTCTTCCCTCCGCAATGTTCACTCCAGTTGACACACGAACTTTTTTGTGGCTTGCTCCGAGTATAATATCCGAGATGAAAAGTAACTTGCATTCATATGCAAACGTATCCTTTTATTCGTTTCCTTCCTCAAAATCGTTATGAACATCCAAGCATAAAAAAGCTGACTGTGCACAACTTGTCATATATTATCTCCCGTGTTTCAGGTTTCATCTCTCTCTCTCTGACTTTGTTGCACAATATGTTTCCGTCCAAAACAATGATGATGATGTCGAGAGAAGAGCGAGCTGTTTTAATAGCAGTCATAAAAAATGTGATGACAGGATCATCAAAAGGGAAGCCTTTTCATCCTTCTCGATGTGGGACAATGTATTGTGCCCCGTTGCAAAAAAATTGTCTCCTTTCGGGACAAGATCTCCAAAACTAGACAAGCTGGCAGACACAAAAACTATACATGCTCTCGTGTACTTTTGTGCCTAATGAAGGGGACAAAAGAGCTGGAGAGCGGAGACAACGAAATGTAGAGTGGTGAGCTACATGTGTCACTTACAATAAAAAATTGTGCATGTTGATGTACATCTTTTGTACACAATAGCTAAACTTTTCATCCTTTTATACGTAGTCGAGAGGATATGAGTAAAGTGGACACAACTTGACTTTAATGAAAATCTTTTTATGTTGCAGACAATATCTCGTGATTGTAATTGAGATAAGAGTAAATTGTCACTTGACCACCGGGAGGAAAAACATCCACTGCCACCACCACACAATAACAACAAACAAGTGGTTTTCCTACTTGCCAAAGGTGAACACAAGAGCTATATTCTAATTGTAAGTTGCTCCATATTTTCCACAACCACCAGTCACCACTCTCCACTTTAGATTTCATATGAATCAGAGGCTTTCGGCTCACGAAGAAACGAGAAGAGATGAAGCTAAGCACTCTCCTCTCCACAAGCAGATGAGATCTGAACCGAGTCCAATAATTTCAATGTGAGATCACTCTTCTCTCCTTCCTTTCGTCCGTCGTAGTAAAGGAGGAGAAAAAAGTTTATGTGTGTACAAAAATCCCTTTTTACGTTACGTTCAGTGGGAAAATGTAATGGAACGTATTCAAAACCAACCCTGACTTGAGGTACATTTCATTTCTCTTACGAGATGTGCAGTGGCAATGGCAGTTGCATTGCACACATATCACAATATGACGAAGAAAAAAACGTGAATATACTCCTCCGTTTTTCTTTTGTGAGAGAAGGAGCGAATATAGCTGCATGCTCATCAGCGAAGATGCAGTGAATTAAAGGCATATATTCTTTAAACAAGCCCAGAAAGACAAGTCGACGAGGAACAACTTATTATGTATTTATAAATAAAGAAGAGAGAGAGAAAAAATATCTTTCTATATTGTGCGTCGTCTTGCCCATTGCTATAGTCATACTTACCACTCTTGCAATGCACATCCTTTTTTGTTTCATCGTGTGTGTGTGTGTGTGGATGGATGTTGCATATACCTCGTTGAAAATGGGCACGGCGTTTTTATGCCGTGAAGAGCGTTTTACGTGCCTTTTTGATTCAGGGCTGCATCATCGTGTATTTTAAAGAATGCATCAACATCCATCCACACACGAATAACAAATATATTCGAAATAAGCACGATCCAGAGTACTGTTTCACGGACGTGCACCATTCCAACAAGCATCATCATCAGTTCAAGTTCACATCTGTGTGATCTTGAGAGGTTGGGATTGAACAAGGTGGATTCTTCTAATCATTCCAAATTGCTACTGCAAAACGATAATTTTCTTTCGTCGATGGATTGCAGTCTGCACTTTTTAACATACTTGCTTCAGATGAAATTGGACATTTGAATACTTTTATATATTTTCGACTGCCTTTGGAGAGAAAAAGTAAACATTTGGAATGAGTCAGTCAGTCATGATCATGTGCATGTCAAGAAAAGAAAATGCGTCTTTGAGTAGAAAGTGTGCATGCAGTTTGCTTTAGCTTTCGAGTCAACAAAAACCTCTTTCTTGGTCTTGAAAAACATTTCTATTTAAAAAAACATGTAAATTCGTGATGAGGATATGTTTTCTCGTGGAGGAGACGGCCACCATTTCCCATTCCCCATGAAATCCAATAAAAATAAAACGAGTAATGTAACCAATTTAACGTTTTCTCCGTCTGCGATACGATGAAGGTCTGCATTCACTTCACTCAAACTCCTCACGTTCCTCTTTTACTCGATTGTTCTTCCACATTTTCATCATTAGACACTTTTTCAGCATAAAAGTAGCAACATTTTATTGCCAAGCTGCGCATCATCTTTATAGCTCCCTTCTGCTAGTCTGTCCACGATCATCGACTTACGACGGAAATACACACTTTTGTTTCAAATGTCTCATTCATCTCCAATCGCTTCTTTGTCATGGACTATTTTTCGCTGGTTGAATTTGTCCTCGCCAACCTTCACATTTTACAATTTTCCTCCTCCATCATTATCACATGTTTCCCATTCTCATCCGTTTTGTCATGAGAATTTGATACAAAATGAGAAGTCGGGGAGATACGCGGTGGCATTTGCAGCAGCCAACTTTTTTGATGTTTCATTGCTCGCTACTCGCCTCGTATCACACGCACACGGGGGAACAGACAAGGTTACACCATGAATCAACATCTTTTTCTCTCATATTATTTCTCTAAGAGAATCTCTCTCTCTCTCTCTCTTCCTTCCATCCAAATGTTGGCTTGGGTGTGATACACAATAATTAGTGGTACAAACAACGAGGCATGAAGATATCTCCCTTTCTGTCTCTTCCTTGACGAATGGCAATGCAGAAACATGGTTCAGCTTTCAAGCAAAAAACGATTCTTTTTTTGTTAACTTTAAAAAACGTCGGCTCCTCAATGTGACTTTTACTTGAGTTTTTTTCAAACATGAACCTCATTTTTTGTTCGTGGCATAATGCCACTAGTATACATAAGACGAACAAGGAAATTTCATTTACAAAATGGTATCCAACTGCAAAATAAAAATCTACAGGCCTTGTTTCATCTTCATCCCAATCATTTACATTTCTCATGAAATGATCGTGATCATGTGCGTATTCAACAAGCATCTTTTCACTCACTGGGCCACCTTTCCATTTCCATCTAACCAAACAACAAATATCTCGATTAAGCAGTTAAAGACAAAGACGGACTTTGTCAGAGGGGAACAAGGAAAACTTTCAAGAGTACGTCTTCAAGCAAAAAACTGTGACATGAATATGTGAATATGTATATATGTAGATACATAAGTTATAGATGTTAGCCCATGAATGAGATGAAGTGCGAAAGAATAACAAGAAAGAGCTGCTGCTTTCTTTCGTTTCCTTCTTTTTCCCTCTTCCCATCTTTTTCTTCCCACGGTTCCCAATCCTTCGTTTGGCTTTTTACGACTTGGACTTGTTCGTGACCAAAAAACTCAAATCTTTGATGTCTAACTCAAGCGTATTGAGAGGGAATAGAGGTTTTATGTAGATATGGACTTATTAGCCCTTCTCATCTTTCACTTTCAGTCCCTTCTGACATGTGACATGACCATACTTCATCATCACAAAAGGAACTCAAACACTAAACATGTTAGAGTAAAAAATACACAAATTACTTGAGCATTCAACATGGACGATGTGATACTCGACTTGAAAAATTCAAGTGAAGTTGGAACGTTGGCAGAGAGTAGAGAGGAGTGGCCCAAGGATGTTGGTACAATTGTCAGGATGATTTCATGGTCAATGGAATACATATTTTACTGGACTTTGCTCATTTCACCATTTCAAATTGGAATTGTTCGTCCTCCTGTCAATAACAAAAATGCTTTTTGTCTTTTAAGATCCACTCACTCCCGACATTCATTACTTCATTCATTAAATTCTTTCACAAAATTAATTCGGATACTTGGTCCGTAACAAGGGGCAAGTTCATTCCTCCCTTTTCACCTTTCATTCTTACAACTCTTCACATGTCACATTTCACATCTTGTTCACTTAATAACTGCATAAAAATGGCAGAGATGACCGTGAAGTTGACGTTAGGAACAGAAGAGAGTTGGCTCAACACTAAACGCGTGCTCCTGCTCTCTCTCTCAAGCACATTTTTTATCTAACATTCCACTAGATTTGCGGCACGTTTCCCACTCTCAATTGACCCAAACATTCCACACTCATAACGCAATCCCAAATCCCAGATGGCTACAATCATATTTTCAAGTACGAATTTCAGTCGACATGAATGAGAGAGGAGAGAGGATATGCCAGGCGTATAGCGATTACGATAAAAGTATATTGAAGAAGAACGCGGTCACATTCTCTGCCGAATGCCGAAAGTGCATACAATGTGGGCATGCAGAAAATGCAGATGTAGCTCTCATGTACGCGAATCATGATGATGATGGCAATGGCGATGATGACGAACACATTAAAAACATCGAGAATATGCATTGCATCATAGGTTACAACGGTATTTTATGAAAATGAGCAAGTGAGTCAGAAGATGAGCATTTTCCATTTCATTTCCATCAGCGCCTGTCACAAAGATAGCGATTTATCTCACCCTCTCATTTCTTCTCTCTCCCTCTCCAAGTCTCCAACCATGCATAACCCAAACAAGAGAAGAGCGAGACAATAACAAAAAAAGAAAAACTGCAGTACGCTTTTTCTGGCTAGTTTTCTCATAAAAGAATTGCATTCTTCTAAATATGAGCAAAATTACAAAAGCCCTTTGTATCTATTTATTTTCTTTTTACGGCCAAGTTGCAAATAAATGGGAAACTGCAACGAGACATGAGACAACTCAAGCATGCATTTCTTTTGCCATTATTTGAATGTCATTGAGCACAAAAGAGCAAAAGGGGAATTAAAACATATATTTTCTATGCTGCGCCTGCTGCATATTTTGTGGTTAGTTTATGCTAACTTCGTATGTTGTTTGTGTATAGCCTCTGGACATGGACACATCTAATTGTGTTGTTTGCAGTTGTGCAAGTTTGGACATTTGAAGAGATTTTCTGCATTCTTGAGAGAAGACGGAGCGGTGTAGAATGAGATGAGAAGTGACAAGGCATTAGATTCGCCACGATGACGATGACTCTCATCTCATCAGGTAGGCCATCGCATTTCATTTTGTATTTGTACTTTTTTGTATAATCCTCGCTTGGGTACATGTACACATGTAAGTCAGCTTAGGAATTAGGTATGAAAATGAAAACGCACATCACTTTACTCAAGAAACAGCTCTCAAGTAATAAGTGGCTTCATTACATTTTCATATCTCCTTTTTATGGTAAATACAATTTGAGGATTGAGGATTACTATTTCGGAATTCCAAGAACGAACACTCTTTCTACATTCGCGAATTGCGAAGAAGGCTAAGCTGCGGTATAAAGACTATGAGACCAGTTTTTAATAAATTTTTAATTCCTTCGGCTCTTTTCAACTTCTTTTTCACATAATCCCAAAAATCACATTTGGGGAAATATTATCATCAAAGGGAATCTTGATGACTTGGGCTGTGGAAAATATTATGTCTGAGTTCACTTCTGGAGGCTTTTTATGAAGAAAGGAGAGTATTTTTTCATGTGAATGAATAGAATATAGAATGTGTACTCCTTTCAAAATGTATACACACATGCGTCCGCAAGTGGCACATAATAATCCCAAATGAAAATATGATATGTCCTCCGGCCGGATACGTTCAACAAGATGAAGACTCGGCTCACGCAGGGAATAAGTACAAGACGAAGAAAAAATATGTTTTACTCTCTTTTTTCCATTCTGACTTTTTGACATTTTGAAGGCCAGTTAATCTGTAAACGCCAGTGGTCAACTTTTGTTTCATGATGATGATTCCTCATAGTTAGCAAACGAATACGCAGTAGTTTTTATGCACACGAAGTCAATATAGTGCAAGATTAAGAATAAAAAGCGTTTGAATTCTTGCCGTAACCCTTTTTCTTCTCTTCTCCTGACATGTTCTGACTTTTGATTGTATTTTTTTTCTCGTGGTCGCCACCGAGTGACCATCACTCAGGCAGCTAGTCACTTATCATATCATCATCATCAGAGAATCGAATCTGCTCCTGGCATTGATTTTTGAGAGAGAAACAGTGCGCAGAGCCGATGATCTTCGTATTCTTGCTGCTTTACGCGAGGGGCTTCGTCGTCTTTGCGGACGACGTGTCTACTTAAATGATAAAGGAAATGGCAGAATGTGGCCTGAAGAGAGTTGCAGAACTGGTGTTGGTGTTGGCTTGTCTATTTTTTATTCATCATCATTCATTAGTGCTCTCTAATCACCACAGGATAGAAAAATCCAATGCATATATTTATATTGAGCAAAATGCGAAGCTGCGAAATAAATTCTCATTTTCCTATCCACTTGTACACACTTCGTTTTTAACAAACTCCACACGGCAACTTCCTCGAGAAAAGCAAATGTTTAAGCTCCAGGTGAGAGTTTTTTCTTGCTTGTGCGTATGTTGTGTCATCATTATTATGATGATATGATAATGACTAACAATAATAATGAGATGATGAGCAGAGGCATGTTAAAAAACTACCACATACAAATACGTAATATAAAATCGAAGAGCTTAAGGCAGGATAAGGATTTTTGTTTGAACACGAAGAAATGTTTGAGAAACCCACTGATCGCCATCGTCTTACTTGAGAACTCGAGGAAAATACTTATAAATTGAGTAGGAATGGGAATAAAAGTGTAACGCAAGTAAACGTGAAGAAGTGGTACCTCATTCCTCGAGTCTTCTCATTCGCTCCCTCGCTGTATAAAATATGTGATCTGATCATAATCCACGCTCAGATATCAAATCGACAGTCGACATCATAATTAATCCCTCAATAAACTAACAAAGTTATTATTGTGTTCCCTTTACCCGAGCTGATCGTTGTTGAGTTGATCCATCAATTGCTTGCATAACACAGTTCGAAGAAGTACAAAAACATCACTTTGAATCATGTAGAGTTACAAATGATGTGTACATGTAATATGGGGATTAGTTTTGTCGCCATCATTATCATCCCTTCGCATTTAGATGCAAGAATATTCGTAATCTTGTTTGATAAGTTGACCTGATCACATATAATTCGTAGTTGGAAGCTCGCAACAGATTTCAGTGACGAAGCTTGAATAGGTATGAGTAATGCAATCATAATAGGCATATACAATATAGGGTGTTCACATTCATGTTCAAAGGAAACAGGATTTTTATTCGAGGCGAGAAGGAAAAGCGATATTCATAGGTCTTGACAGGTATTAGCAGGTGGATGAAAAATGGGAGAAATAAAGAAGGTGAAGCGAGAACAAGATATTATCCTTGTGCCTCTCCATCCACCAAAGCTTTTGCAGGGATCATTATTAATTCTGAATGAATATTGGCTATTAGAAATGAGCAATAAAGTTCGATAGTTACAGTCAGCCTGCCAATTTTGCCAATATGCATATATTTTTGAGCGAAGGACTGTCTTGACACGCAAACAACTTGAACTCTTGTTTTGTGAGTGGTGGTCAAGAAAGAGTGAGAAGGTTTTTGTGAAAGGAAGTGTCCAAACTCTCCGTTTATGTGTATGTATATAGCGATTATCATATGATTATTACTGCTTACTTAGCACCATCCACCTCGTCTTGCATAATATTTATTATTACATGTGATTACGAGTCCGACTCCTACTCCTCCGTCTACACTTGGATCACACCAACTTGTCAAATGCATCACGGTGAGCTGTACATTACACAAGAGAGAAGACATGGGCTGAGGTTTCGTATGTGCTCTGTCTTCCTCGTAAACTCATTGCACCTTCCTTCAACTCGCCTTCTCTTCCAACTATTATTATTTGTCATTACTCCTTTAAAATGAACATTTTCCAAAAGCGTTTTTGTTTGCGTCGAGATTCGAGTATTGGATGGACGATGGTCAATGGTACTTGAGTGAGTGTGTGCTCTTCCCTCTCCCCTCCACAAACAATTTCCATTTTGAAGGTTTTCTGTAGGTGAAATCTTTTTGTTTGATTTGATAGATGTGATTTTCTTCACTCCTTACATAATCCATATCCATTCAATATTATGTGAGCTCTACCTCTACCCATATTCCCCTTGTTTCTGAGATTTTCTCCCGTGCTCACCTTTCGAATATTTTTCCTTTTAACCATAAGACCACAACGATTTACGGTTATGGCTTATTCACTTGACTTATTCTCTTGCGTTGAGGTTCTGACGTTGATCATGCTTTTCTTATTCGCGTTTTAGTTTTAAGAATAACAGAGAGCTCGTAGCTACGAGAGCAGCGAGTTATTATATACTCCCAAAAAATATCCGTATCCACCTACCTCTTCTCATTGTGTTATTATCATTATTACGACGACTAAATACCTGATGGCATCCCAGATAACATAATTTTGTCTCTAAGCGGTGTGGTGATCGTCGTAAGAGAACAAAATACATCCACATATCCCTCATGGATATATGGTTTTGTGGTGCGTGCGTAGCTCATCCACTCTATAAGCGTATCGCCTCTTTTGTCTCGTCGTAATTCAAACAAGGATATTGGAAAAATAATAGATGTGGAGTCTCTTCTCTCTCTCTCTCTCTCTCTCGCATATTCTCACTCGGAGACGAAAATGTTTTCTGGTGGTAACACCAAAGCAAAAGCCAGACATTGTCGAGTGATGTAATGAATGGATGATGCTTGATGCTCATCTGTATGCACAAAAATCATGCCAATAATTATCCATTGTTCAGATTAAATGTGATCAGGACTAGGATGACGACAGTCGACTCTAAAATAACCATAAACCACACGCTGATGAGGAGCAAACTGCAAAATTACTTGGAGCACATCCCTTCCAAATCCTCTGATAATGCGGAAAGAAGGTCGAAGTGGAAGATATATCAAATTCTACTTGCTACGGATGGCTGGATATATTATACTACAAATGGTACACATGCAGGCTAGTCTGCCTATATTCCAAGAGCCAAAGAGGAAACATACAAAAATCAGATTTTCATTAAATCCGCGAGCCTTAAACTTGAGCGAGAGAAGATATTTTTAAAGCGTAAATTCAAATTGAATTGAGTTGAAGATAATCGGATGAGGACCACATCTGTAATCTACTTTACCTTCGCCCACCCTGTCCATCCCCATCCCTGCGAGTTTCATTCGAAGTGAAACATTTCCGTAACTCATGACAGACAAAGAATTCGACTATTTGATTCCCTCTGATTATCGATCTTTGAATGTTTATTCCAGTAAAGCTTAATAAATTTTGTGGTGCATAAATGTACATAGCAGGGCTGAGCAGTGGTGGAATCAGAGCATATTCATAGACGAATCAAAGTATATTTAGTTCACCTTAAGTTTAAGCTTTACCAAGCTCGGATATTTTCAATGGATCACCTCATATCCTTCTTCTTTTCAAAATGATATCATAAAGAAAAAGATGAAAGAGGAGAGAACGGGGATTCATCCCGTTTACGAGCGCATTCCCGTCGACAGCACGGTTTCGAAAGGTGCAGAATGCACTCGCACATTCGCTAAAGCTCTTAAGTTCGCGAGATAAGAAGAGAATAAGTACTTGAGCACAAAGCTTGTGTGCATGAATATAAAATGGGTTGTTTGAAGATGTTGATTCGCAAAGACACGTTTAGGATAAAGGGAATCAATAATCTGGCGAAAAACACGCTCATCTGTACTCGCTTCGATCCCTCATCGAATTCGGAACAAGTCATGAGCTGCAGGGTGTCATGTTTAAATTAAATTAATTTAAGCTCAATAGGAGCCATTACGGTGAATGGATGGAATGTGGTGGATAGCGTAGCATGCACTAGCGTCTGTTTTGTTGTATGTCGGTCGGAGCTCTATTCCCCTGATTGTATCTTGTTTGATTGTGATGTGATGGTGATTGGATTGCGACTTCCTACGGATTTCAATGTACTTGATGTGGTTCGCCATGCCCTCAACGAAGCAAATCAAACCAGCTTCAGCACTTTCCCAGAAATAAGCCATGAAAAAAATCCTGGTGAGATGGACATAACCCATTTCATATTGAATTTCATTCTCTTGCGTCGGCATGAAACCGTGCCTGCGTCTAGTCTCTCCTCCTCTGCATAAGGAAGTGTGCATACCGAAACCAAACAATTCATTGCCGGCTTGCCGCTGTGTTTCATCAGCGATAAGTGAATGGCAATAGAAAGTAGAGCTGCTTCCAAAATCTCATATCAAAACTCTCCTCTCTCTCTCTCTCTCTTCATCTATATCAACATAAAGTATAAACCTTGTGGATATCACCACAACGAGTAGTGCAGTGCTGTTGTAGTGATAAATGAAGCTTCCATATGTTACAGAGATTCGAAGGGATGGGTGGAAGGATTTGAAGCCAGAGTGACATGGAAAAATATTTACTTTCCATTTGCACACTTTGGATTATTGAGATATAGACGTAAGCTCCAAGCAAATAAATCATGCCAGCGAAGGCGAGCTGAAATAGCTCCGAAGAGGAGCTGCAGTAATAACAAAACTAAATTTAACCTACATTTTGTGGACTTGTTATGCAGACAGACAGACAAATAATGTAGTTACACAAAGTTGTTAAGCTACCTAATCCAAGGTTTTTTATAACCTTGAAGATACATATGTTGCTCTGTTTGATGAACGACACAGAATACGAGGAGGGCTAAACCCTGTTCAAAATGCGCGAAGGAAGAGAAGAGAGTGAGAGAGAGAGGGAGAGAGAGAGTAGTTCATTATTCAGAAGGGCGAGAGCGTAAAGCCTACTTCCATAATATTGTTGTATAATGCATGTGTAAGAGTGTAGTCTCGAAATCATCACTCCGTTTTCACTTTTGCATAAGGGAGGACATGTGTTCAACTTTTCCTGCTGAACTTTCACCAAAGAACATGTTCCTCATTACCTTGACACGTGAAAGTGTACGCTTTGTTATGCAATGTGTATACCTGGCATTCTTCTTGTGAACTGGAGCGTAGCATCGTTTCCTATTTCCTCTCTTCTCATCGTCAGAGTGTGTAGCACGTGACGAGTTAATGAGTTAACCTTCACTCGCATTCTCATCCCCTTTTACAATAGAAAAGAGAGCTCTTCACTCGCCTCTCCATTTTTCCTCCACAAGATTTGAATAAATAGCAAGTGTTTCACTGTTTCACTGTCGAAGAAGAATGGCATTTGTTGTTAGAGAGCGCATTAATTCCGCACTCCTCAACTTCGTTTTTTCACTCCCATTCCCTCGCGAAGAAGATCCTCGTTTGTTTATATTGAAGTTGATGAATGATTGCCGTGTTTTGTGGAACAAGGCACAACTTTTCCCTCTGGAGGAAATATCCTTTAAAAAGTATAACCCACGCATGCCGAAACTTTTAAGTCTGTCCGCATTCCACAATCAATTTTAAACCTTTTTCTCCGCGCCTCAAACGAGAACTATTTACATTTGAAACAAGGTGCAATAAGCTTGATGTTTACAGTTGGAGAAAAATAAAAAGACGAAGAAATAAAAAATATTGTTTTCACTACTTCAGCCTCAGCTGGCAACTCTTGTGTTAATGCTTATTCGCAGGAGAGGTATGAGTTTATGGGAAACGTGCAGTTGCGAATGTGCAGATGACAAGGGAAGAAGTTAGTGACTGAATCAACAGTGGTGATAGGAAGAAGAAAAATGCGCAGTGGATGCATTTCTTTCACTGGAGAGAAAAACAGAAAAGGATCGTGTGTTTTGAGCAGGTTTTGTGATCTTGAATTCTAGCATGTGCTACAAACATGCTAGACGTTTTGTCGCATCTTCCTTTCGGAGAGACGGAGAGAGAGAGAGAGAGAAGTCAGCTCCCTCACTCCTGGGATTTATTGTCTTTCAGAGAAAGGCTCTGCTTTGTGCACTTGTCTGTGCTGAAATTGGACTGAAAACACAAATGTGCTCGCATATACATCACAGATATAAATATATTCTTGTCCGGTGTTGGTCTTCTTTACTTAAAGAAGTTGGGATATATATATATATGTACGTACATTTATGCACGACTGCCCAAAGCACACTTTTTCAAAAGTTGGAAACTTTTTTACACACAATTTCCTTTTTACAAGCCTACATATTTTACATGCCATTCAAATATTGCCACTGGCAAAAAAATCATTCTCGTTGCATTGCGCAATTGTAGGTTCAAAGTTGCAAAAAGTGAGCCAGATCCCACTCATTTTCCCCTCATTTTTGTCCCACATTTCCACAAAAGTTTGTACAATTTCCCATAAAAGTAGTTTAGAGGATGCACACGTAATTGTTCAACTTGGTTCGATACACGAAAAGTGCAGGATTCGAACAAAGTCTAACGTTTTAGTTCCTACTTTTTGTATGCTAACTGCTAACCCTATTCTCACTCGCGATCATAGGCAAAAGGGAAAAAAGTTGACTTTTTATTGGAATCCTTCCCAAGGTTTCCCATTGTGTGGGTTGGAGCATAGACTACTTACACATATCACGTCTCTCCAAAACTTTCCCTTTCTCTAAATCCATAATCCCTTCCCCTTTTCCCGTTCATCTCGCCCACGAAAAAAAGACGAACGAAGTATATATTCGAGCGTCTTTTGGTTTGATCATTCACATATTGCATTTCCCTTCAAAATGCGAGAAAAAAAGATAAGCATAAAAGTTTTTTGTGGGATAAAATCTGTTCTTCTGAACAAAAGCTGCACATTTATGCTCCAGACACACTGTTGCTCACATTTTATTCTACTTTGCCAAACCCCCAAGAACTTTTTTCTCTGCAGGGTCAGCTTCCAAAAAAAGGCCGAGTAACCTCTTTTTGTCGCGAAAAAGTGCATTTTGGACGGATGAGTATAAAAAGAATAGATAAACATAATATCTCGCCGGGATTTGAGAGAAAGAGATAAAAAAGACGATTTTCTCTGACAACGTTTCGCTCAGATGTGTACGGGGAAGGCACTCTGCCATTTCCAGGGACAATGTAAGCGAACTTAAGTAAGTTACGAAATTGAGGAATACATATGTGACGTGGATATATTTTTTATTTTTAGTAAGGAGCTTTACTCCATACATTTTTTGCAATTTTTTTTACTGTGTTGGTGATTCGAAAGTCCTTACGGATCGAGTCTCTTTTATTCTCTTCCCTTTTCCTTCCTTCTATTCATGGTGCCTCGCTGCTGGAGAATAATAGTCAATATTGCCCTGTTCCACATGTGTGCATGCATAATACATAGGATTTAGATTGCATGAGAGGAGGAATCCAACAAAAACCGTCTTTGTAAGTACATTTTCATAATAACAATAATAATGCACTCTCTCGCCGTATGCTGACAGTCCCATTTCATCCAGGAAAAATAGGGAAGTGGCAAGGGAAATTACGAGTGCTGTTTTTCTTTCAGTTTCAGTTCCTCTGTGACTTTTTTTGAGAAGAGAGAATAGTTTTTTATGTGTGGAATACAGGTTCAAGTCAAAAGTACACACCAGCTTTTGTTACAAATACAAATCTCTTCTCCGCAAAGCTAACTTTTTTGTGATGTAACGAGAAAAGGGCGGTATACTATACTTTTACAGTTTTTTTACATAAAACCTTAGCTGCCTTGCATACTAAGAGAATAAAAATGTATATTTTCGATGAAAGCGAAAAACTATATAAAATGAGAATCCACAAACGAAAAGTTGCGCATGCCGATCCGAATTCATTTCTCTCGTCTGCCTAATACTCATTACATTACAATATGCATAAGTTTGAAAGGAAGTAACTACTTCCCACCTTCCATCTGTTCGATGTTCTAAAGATGAGAGTCAAGTAGAAGAGTAGAGCACACATGACACACACAACGACACAACAAATGAGAGCACATCCGCATTGCCCAAGTGCAAGCAGCGACGTCACAAGAGTGAAGAAAGAGTGAGATAGCGAGAGAGTGGCTGAAGAACAACTTTGCCCAAAGATTTTCAAACTGTTTTTGTTAAAGGCGGGCAGAAACAATGTCAAATATATCTCACGTTTTTCACGTATTTTCTAAAAAAACACACATCATCTGCATTTATGCACTCGGTGGTTTCCCCATCGTAAAAACACAGTTATTCTTAGCCTTTGTTTCGTTTGGTCATTATCATGCAGAGTTGAGACTCTTTGACCTTTTTTTCTTCCCATTTTCATACAATCTGTTTTAGGGAAGAGTCATAAAAACAAGCCACGCATACCCACCAATAATACCCACCGAATATTATGGTGAAAAACCGCCCAAAAACAGGACCACGACGGCGAAGAGAAAGAGACCTTCAACTTTGAGCCCACTTTATGTTCGTGTAGTACATCAAAATGGTGTGTTTCTCCTGAAGTAATGACAAAAGGATGCATGTAGCATGTAGTCATTTAGTGAAAATAAATAAAAGCGCATATATTTCACATGTGTACACCGAAAAACAAGCCGGAAAAAACTTGATATAAAAAATTCCTCAATTCTGCTCAACTTTTTGAAGTAGATTCTTGCGCAGGGGAGAGAAGATATATGACATCAAAGAGTCAAGGAGTCTATAAAGAACTATAAAGCATTTTTTCTTCACAAAACAATGTAATTCTGAAGAAGAGAAAAAGCATATTCCTCTTTTTTAGCAGAGTGAGTCTGAGTTTTGGGAAACGTATACGGCACACGCTGAGAAGGTACGTGTGTGCTTGTGCTCTTTTGCTCAGCTCCGTTTGTATCAGAGTAAATATATGAGAGTGTGCCAACGAATATTTATACTTTGTTTGCATGCAGTAATTTGACTGTGCCAGTGATTTGTGACTGTCATATATTTCGCTTGTTTGGAAACATGCCTTGCGGATGGAGAGCGAGAAGAAGAAAATGTGATGAGAAACTGGGTCTTTTTTTGCATATTACGCATTTACCATACCACATTCAAGATTTTAAGAGTGTTCTTCGTAGAAATCAGATTTCAACCCGCTTGTCAATAAGATGATGGTATATAAGAGCATGATAGTTTGTCATTTAGCAAGAGGAAAAATATAATCAAGTTGTGTTGATGGTATCTGTGCAAAAATTCATATACCTTCACTCATCAGTGTTACTGATTGTGAGGAAGAAAAAGCTAGTTCTTTTTGGTGGATGTCATCCCAAAATAAACTTGACTATAAAGCATCTCAGATGACTGCCGGCGATTTCTCATCTTCCAATAAGCTCATTTATTTATAAAGAGCAACACACGGAATCAAAATATTTTTGTTGAGGTTGGGCGGAGGTGGACAAGAAGTGGATTGGAGGCGTATGCCCGTTCCACTCTGTCATCTTCTTGCTGAACCAAGTAGGCATGCATCTCTTCTGAATTCTGAAGCAAGGTGACATTCAGCTTCTTCATTTTTGGAGGATGGTTGATCCTAAATTCTAAAGAGCTGCAAGCTAATATCTCACTAATTACTTACAAACGCGGAGGAATGACTTGTTGAAAACGGATTCTTTGAGGAAAATATTATCGGAGGGTGATGCCTATTTTTTTTGCTTACGCTTCATTACTCTTCTCCTTGAATCCTTTGCTAAATTCGTTTTCAAGATACAAAACTTCAGATCATCAAAATGCCGGAGTTGTAAATTGTTTCAAAAAGAAGTGCCAACGTTTGTGTTGTGTTGTGTCAAGAGTCAAGAGGAGGAAAAGAATGTTAAATGCATTTAGAGAGGGAAATAGTTTTGCCCCTTTTCGTGACATACCAACTGCGCAGATGAAAGGAGATCGTAGAGTGTGCTTAATTCCATTCCATTTTCCACCTACGCTACCCACTTTTACAAACAAAAAACAAGGCATACCCCTCTGTGAATCGCAATAGCTCTTCAAATTCATTTCCATTTTCTCATTTGAGCATGTTTGTCGTACATTTTCAAAATCTGGAGCTTCTACTTTGCCTTTTTTCAAAGAAAAATTCTTCATTCAATTTTCCACTTAAGTTCTTTTACAAGCACCGTCTCGTCCAAATAAAAAAGTGTGAATGTCAAAGTCAATTGTGTAACTGGTTTCGCATTGGACATGCATGTCTTGACGGACACTAGATACTGAAAGTGATATGATATACGCATTATACTGAATAGCGTATATCTACCTATAGCTTGATACATGTTCCATCTGACAAATAATGCTCTTTTCCTTCTGCCAGTCCACAGCGGCATTCCTTTGGGCATCCTTGTTGAGACTTTGAGAGTTAGTGTATTTCCCTCTTGTTTGTCTTCAGATAACCATTTCCCGACTCAACTGGCGGTTTTCCTTTTGCATTTTTTTCGTATTGATAAAAATGGCCCAACTGATATATTTCTTGTTTGCACAAAGCTGTTCGAATGACATGTGACGATTGTAGCACGAAGATGACCAAATATGTGTACACAAGAAAGTGACACAAAAAATTTATCTGGCGGTGGCAGAGTGGCAGTCATCCAGCGGCATAGTAAATCACACACATCTTCTTGCATAAGGATTCCTATTTTTAAATGAATGCCGGCAATTATGACTTATTTGAATAGAGAATGCAATCTTATTTGGACATTTTATTTTATTAGCTTAAATGCTCATTTAAACTCCGAGTCTCATGGGACAGACGTTTTTATAATGACTATAGAGCTAGAGCCATACACGTGAATCAAGAATCTGAACCTGACTCCCGTAAATAGCTGGGCGGATGATTTCCCAGAAAGTATTTACCTAAACAAAGCATATTATTGCTTTCAGCAAGAACCCCACTTGCCGAAAACTGTTTGGAGAGAAATCCCTGCATAAACTTCGTTTTTTGCTCCTGCACACATTTCCCACAAAATATTTGCTCCGCAAATAATTCTAGTTGGCCGAGCTTGTTTCTTGTTTAAAGAAACGCATCACAGTCCATCGTTCAACTGAGCTCGCTGAAAATAGATTTTGAACTTTAAAGTGATTGAGCGTGGGCATTGAAAAATGGCCTTAAAAATTCAATTAAGCGAGAGAAAAAAGTGTATGAAAGGGAGAGTAGTGTTTGCAGAACCATTCATTGACGCCATTAAACCCCATTTAAAAATCAGAATAATATTCCCTTGGGACTTGAGCTTAAAAGAAAGATGCTCGTTTGTTTGTTGTGATTTGTGAGTGAACTGAGTCACTAGTCGGCATATAATTTCCCATAAAAAATGCATGGCATGTTTGCCATTCCTAAATCAAAAACTGATAATTTACAAATTAATCTCACCTTCCAGTTTTTGATACTCTCAAGTGAAGGTGAACACTTTTTGTGACGTCTTTTCTTCAAATTATTCAGGAGACACACCACACTCTACTTGTTCATTATTATTACGGAAAGCACCTATTTACAGCATAACTACATAACAATTTCCCCTCTAAACAAGTGTGGAATATTTTATTAAGCGAAGATGGAGCAGGTAAAACTAATCGGACAACTCGAGCTCTGTCTCTCTTGTTTCTCCTCTTCGTCCTGCTGATCAGATGCAAAGTCATGCTCCCCCACGATGAGCGTTGACTATAATATGTGCAAGAAAAATGCAGATTCATGGAGCCAAGCTGTGATCTAATGGACAAAACTCGAAAGGAACTTCATTCCCTCCTCTTCTTGCTCTTCAACAAAAACACTCAATCCAACACACACGGCCTTTTACGCAATCCACATCAAAAGCACAAGTGGAGAAGTGTAGCTCTGCTCCGCAACTAGTTCGCCTAGCTCCTGGTAGCCATCTTGACTCATTTAACTGTCTCGTTATTGCTCTACTACACATTCCATCTAATTTCTTCCCAGGCCATTTCATTACGCCTGGCAATAATCATACTTTATGCAAGAGAGCCTTGTAAAATGTAGAAAACGTAATGGCTAAACACGTTCTCTGAATCATGCCACTTGACTCCTTAATTCCTTCCCTGATTTGTGTCTATTGCTTAAAGACAACTTGCATCGCACCTAAAATATATTTACGCCAGTGAGCACAATCACGGCCAAAAAACTTTAATGGGTTAATAGAGCTTCTCTCTCACTTTACTCTCGCTATCTGGCCACTCCATCTGAGTGATTAACGCTGTGCAAATAATGGGAGCGAAAAGGTACACTTCGTCTTTATTAGGCATTGAATATGAACATCAACATTTACTCCCTTTCATCATCACTCAGTCAGCATAGTTGTCAGAGATGTTATTATCAAAGAGGAATGCTTTATTATGACCTTCCTTTTCTTCAAGCATTTTGCTTCCTTCGGAGCATTTCCTATCATTTCAAATTGGATTCGGGTTAAAAGTGTGAAACTGGAGCGAGAAATTGCTCATCTCGTCACATGATTCACGAACACGAAACTTCTCTCATCTTTAGTGTCAGCAAAATGGGAACAATATGGATTTTCACGGTCTCACGTGCTCCAGTTCATGTGCGTGTGCGTCCACAGCTCCTCTCAACTTTTGCACACATTTTCCCTGGGAATCCCAAACAGATTAAGACCACTTTTCCTTCACATTTTCAGCGCAGAAGCAGCCAGACTCTGAAGAGTTGGCTCACCCGCTCACCGCAATATTCGAAGCAGAGAAATGGGAAAGGAAAACAAAACAGAAAATATGGAGGAGAAGGAAGGAGTGCACAAGTTTATCTCAACTTCTGAATCATTGCCAAGGCCTGCATTTGCATAGATTTGAGATACTGGCTAGATCCTCTCTCACTCTATCTCACTCGCTTTTAATATTCTCGATGCTCTTGACTCGCTGACTTTGAGATGCGGGGGACGATTAGCAAGAGGATCATCGGAAAGCTTTTATTTTGTAGAGGCATACCATGCAATGCGCTCATGTGTCACGTCACCCACACCTTCGTCTCCGTATGCTCCAGTAATTTGAGACACGAGGAATGCATAACAATAGAGCAATTCTTGGTATTCAAGAGTTGCCATGTTTCCATCTTATGCTAATGAATCACGTTTGATCAGATTAGAGAGCGAGAGTGGGCAAACGGAATGTCTTCAAAGATCGATTCTGGTGGTCTTGAGTAGAGCTGCCATTTACGTGGAGCGTTGAGCGGAGCGATTGGGTTGAATGCGCTCCCGCTCTCGATCCGCTCACCCCGCGACAGAAATCGCTCTCGAGCGTTTTAGATTTTAGAGCGATTCTTATAGCTCTTGGCCAGCTCCGCTCCGCGCTCAGAGGAATGAGCGATTGTGAGCGAACGGTGA
>JAQFZW010000477.1:0-57734 GCA_034687055.1 Heteromurus nitidus
GGGGATACATTATTTCAGGGGCGAAGTTTGTAGCCAACATTATGGCAACCTAACTGCCTGAGTTTTGTATCCGACATATATTATTAATACATGTTGTGGTGATGAAAGCAACTGGTGGTCACCAATGTGGTGGGATTTTTCAGATCGATGAGGGTTTTTTTTAGCATTTAAGCCCCACCATATAACAGCAATACTGTATTTGAAGATTTCATGGATGAAATCAACGGTAATTATTTAATATAAACTTAATATAACATAACACATACCAGTCCATGTCGTCCGGATTAACTACCGTAGTCCTTACAACTTTTCGATTGGCAACTGCTTTCGCCTTCTCAACTTTCTTCACCTCCCCCATGCTTAACTTCTGCTTCATAGTCGATAACTTTTGCACATGTTTTGAACTCGAAGCCATACTTGCTTGCTACTTGAACCTAGAAAAATGTACAACATTCCATAATTCTATATTATTTAAAATCAACAATGCATGCATGCACAACTGACGCATTTATTTTAATGCTTTAAATAAAGTACAAATGACCAGCCAGCACTGATTAAAACATACCACACTACTGGATCAGTTGAAAGGCCACCGTGTTTGATAACTTTCTCTCTACTCTCTACACACAATGTGGCGATGTCGATAATTAAATTATTTTAATTTTTTAGTCAAAATAATAAATAATTTAATTATTTATGTCCTCCTCGGACAGCAACGTGCATGAAAATGTGAGGACAACAACTGCAACTCTCGCGGTGTTTACGTTTTGATGCACTCTCAATGCACCCCTGACCACTGCGAAAATCTCTTTGTTCACTTCCTCCGCTTCATCTATTTTTTTACTCTTGCAGAGATGCCGAATCCGAATGTCTACTTTTTCCAGTGTAAGTGTAAGATAACCAACAATTATCTAGTTTTTAATTTACACCATTTAATGAAGTCAATGTAAAGGGCATTTTACAAATCCTGCTCCTGCAAAGTATGCATCTTAAATATTCCTGCTGAAATTGAATCCGATTGAAAGGTAACAGCCAAGAAATAATTCTTATTCATTTCATCATCACAAAGAGCTTTTTATTACAAAAATCGGTAATTTATGAATTAGACTATGATTAGATCTGTCATATAGGGTACTTATGTAGCATTTTGTAGCATTTGGGGTTTGGGGTTAGATTAACTATAGGATATAGTCTTTAATTAGATGAGGAGGTAAAGTAGGCCGTACGTGAAAGCAGTCAAGGTGTAAATTTTGGTTGAAAATGCTTAGATCTATATTTTTAAATTCACTCAAACTTATTATAAAGTGTGCGTTATAGTGTGTGACGAACTTCAGTTCAGGCTATTAAACGGGGTCGGTATCCAAACTTGTAATTTTAATATCATTAGTATAAAAATTAAATTACAAATATAATAGGATATATAACCATAAGAAGTAGTACATCTATCTGTGCCAAATTAATGTATGCAATAACGTATAGGGTTTTGCATTACTCATTGCATTGTTATGTTAAAAGGTAATACTGGCAGTTTCTCTCGGTAATAGAGTTGGATATAAGTTTGTAGGTGGTGGTGGAAGCAATAATTATTTTTGGATTGTGTTGTGATCTCCAAACTTATTGGCTCTGTTTGTCTTGATACGGTAGGTGTGAGCTTTGCTGGTGTTTGTAGGACAGCAAAGTAATCCATCGAAGTAGAGATTTCGGTGACAGTTATGTCCATATCCAGCGAATTTCTCCTTCCTGGATGAGGGGATAGAGTAAATATATGTCAATTTATGTATGATAAAACGATATTATTAACGGGCAGGTGAAAATGAATTTATGAAAGATATATATATCTTACTTGTAGTGGAACGCAAAACAAGACTTGGGCATGACTTCATTTTTCCATGAAAGACGATGTAAAGATTTATGGGAGACTGAACAATACTCATATCCATCCGCACAAAGTCTTTTGCTAACTTTTTCGATGCCCTTCACCTTTAAAGGTTTGTGACTTGCACACGCTTCAGCACCACCTGGAAGGCTTCGGTTCTCAATGTGTTTCTTCCGACATCCTCCAAAAGAAGAACCTTGAAACGCTGAGAATTGAATAGTACAACAGGACATTATTGTGATTGCAAGAACCAATTCTCAAGTGACCTGGTCACTTTTTCTAGGACACAAATATATTAGCACAACACGCATCTTTTTATAGAATTTTGTGTACTATCCACTTACCAACAGAATTAATATGATAATCCTGTGATGCTCTCCCTCTGTAGTAATCTTCCGCCACGACGAGAGGTATTATCACCACAAAATACAGCAAAATTTTCATGTTTTCTGCCGTAATTTATTCAAAAGGTCAATGTTTTGTTTTTAATTTTAAAATTAAGAAATATTAAAACGTATGTGCCAAATATTTTCAGTTAGCAAACGGAAGCAAGAGAACAACTATATACTTTGCGCGTGAGGTGTAACAGACTAAATACGAAGCTGTGTTAGAGTAAGTGAAACAATACTAACATAACCCATAATGTACATAAAGGATAGTAATTCAGTCGACCATAAAAACAATTGCGTGATGATGACTATTGCCAAAGCATCCCCTCCCACACCAGAAAGACATAAAGCGAATCGTGAGCTTTTAAGTTTTGCGTTTGCACCCTTTATGCACATATTTTCCAAACATTATATTATGTATACTAAATTCGTGTAACATTTTTTGCTCTTTCTTCAGTTAACAATGAAAATTCCGCAAATGGTAGGCACGTACACATGGAAGGGGTGCAATATATTTCAGGTAAACCATCTTTTATGTAGTGTGTTTGAGTATCACATAAACATCGTCTATGTTCTATCCATCATCAAAATTATTACTACATGTATTATATAAAGCCGTAACGTTTTTTGCACTAAATTCTTGAAATGTGCTTCACAGGCCTGTGTTTTACATGCCGCTCTGTTATGTCGGTTGGTTAATGATGCACATAACCATTGTCGAAGACTTAGATGCATTATGCTAGCGTTAACTATGTGATATATGTAAGTTAGTTCATCCTTAAGTTGTGTCGTATATGTAACAAGTATACACATATTTAAGTAGAATCAGGTACCACGCTGTAATTTGTGTTCTTCCTTCGATTTTCGCTTCGTATCAGATCAACCAAGACATAATTCTGTTGTCATATTTGTTTTGGGGGTAAGAACGCGCTGATCCATGTGATGGATGTCTGAATGTGACTGTTGGAGTGAGTTTTCTGCGTTAACACCCGACACACTTCTGTGATTATCCTTGGTTAAGATTATTGCGCAGTATGTCGGTGCCACGAAGTGTTCACAACGTTCCAATGCTAAAAATCCCATTCCATAGTTCTCTCAATCCCTCAGTATCAAATGGAACCAGTCATGCAAATCGTATCAAGATGTGAACGTTGTTTCAGTAATTTGACTCCTGGCCAGAGCAACTGTATGTGCTGATAAGTTAAACTTACGCATATGCCCATTAATATGACTCCGCAAATGTCGAGCCTCGATTGAATTAACATAGGTACAATACAAAACAATCTTAGTTCTCATTAGTATCAAATAGAGGAAACTAGTGGGGTTTATCCTTAAGCCTTAAAACCAATTAATCATTTGCAGAACATTTTCGGCTGAATTTATTCTACCGCTAATAAATCAAGCTTAGGGTTTTTGCTTTTCCTTTCCTTGGGGGTTTCAAACCGTTACTTTAAATACGAGAATATGACTAAGACTAAACATCACCAACTTCATGAAAAATTTGTGCCGTGCCTGTTGTCTGTCTATTGTATTTGGAATTTGGATATCAAAACTGGCAAGATTGTCGAACTATCGGTGTTAGTAATGAACGTTGGTGGTATGATCCAGAGAGGCAGTCCGTAGTCCTTTATATTATTAGTATTGAAATTGATTGTAGGTCTAATTAATTTGCATGTATTTGTAAATGTGCCAATCAGCTCAGAATAAACTAAGACTGATACATATTTTGAACAGATAAATTACTTTATTTTGATATTGAGCAAATACTACACTGGTGAAAGACTAAATATTAACATGTAAATATGTTTTGCTAAATAATAATAGAGAGGTTTAATTAGTTTTGTTACTCTGCAGTGTTATCCTCCCAAAGCCGCCGAAAGGATGGTAATGAGAGGGATGAAATTCAAAGCAGCAGAATTTGTGGGAGCATTCGCCAGATACGCCGACAAATTGAAAACTGCCAAAGTGTAATAATAGTTCACATCAAAACTCCATCTTTACAAGACTGATTGTCGCAATTAATGATTTAAGAATAACCACACGTTATGAACTTACGACTTCCAAACGATCTGGGATCAATGTTTGGAAGGTTGTTGGGCACCATATCGCTTGTAATCACCTCTTCACCAGGTTTGGATTCAACAACTGGTTCATGAGGTTGAACCAGAAGGTTTTGCTAAATTGTATTAAATTGTTTCGGAATTTGTTACTTTCCCTTTTGAAAGAAATTAAATTTATTTATGACACTGATATATTATTGTAATGTTCGTACCTGTGGAATGGAAAGAATCACCGAAAAGGTAGTGGCACAAAGTGCTGCAAAAAGAAGGGCCCTGGAAGCCATTTTCTAACTTTTTCTAAATTTAAAAGAATGGAAACTTGTTAATGAAGAGGATCACGCACTTTTCAAAACGTAAATTGGTTTGTGAATATACGTTCCTAGTAATGAACTCCTGTGGATTTGTTGTAAATCAACTGATAATCTGAAACGGAAATCCATTAGCTTTTATACACATTAATGTAGGCTAGCACAATATTTGAAGTTTCTGGTCTCAGAAATCATTTGCAACACAGCGTTTTTGTTCGTATATTTATTCAGGTTTGCCCTAATTCCGAAACGTTTTATTGAGCAACAATGGAGAGAGAAGCGGAAATATGGATAAAATGCGGAAGGAGCGTCATGTCCCTGGTAATAATTGTTGTTTTAACAGATTTTCATTGAAAAGATACATGTGCAGAGGTTAAACATAGTGCAAAGGACAATTTCTTTAAGATTCTTGGGAAGGCGTAAATGCATGTTTCATTTTGAGATTCCCTACAAAGAAATTAAAACACTTCAATCAGGCATTTCATATAATCAAGCCAGGTTTAAGTCAGGTTTGTCAATCAAGTCGATAAGTTTCAGCTAACATTTCTTTGAATCTCGTATTCACGATGCTTCCAAAATTTGCGAAATCGTTAATCCTGGTGAACGTTTAAAATGTTGCAATCATAAATATTACAGATATTCTAGTTGCGGAGCATTTTACACTATCAAATTCCTTCGGAATGACAACACCATCAAGACGCCAGGTCTGATCATAAAAGGCTGGGCACACACACTGATTAAGTGTACCAAAACGAAGTATCAAACCCCGAGTATGTTAGCTTACAATATTGAATTTAAAGGTTTGCTTATGATTACACATATATCTACGCATTTCGGAATTGCCCATGTTTTCGATAAATTTGTTTAAGTACACAGTTAAAAGCAGTACACTAAAGGATCATTAGCTTTTGCAGAAAATCTGTGCTTTCTCTACCAGTCACCGTCACCAGCTGAACACATATTGCACAATACCGACAATACACAAATGTTGTGTCGAAGTCGAAGAAAGCCAACATAACAGACACAATACAAGTATGAAATGAGTTTCAGACAGATTTAGATTGGTTGAGGTTTACATTTTGTTTGTACGACTGTTTTGGAACTGTTGTGTAATGATGCGGGGTTCTAGGAAATTGAATACTCCAAAGTAGTAAAATGGATCTGCTAATCTTATTATAGTGAAATATACTTTTTCGTGGATGATTACTTATTGAATTTAGCTTGAATTTCATAACGCATTATCAGTCGATCCGACAACACGACTTCAATGATTTTTTAAATTTATAATTCCCCAATATTTCAAGCTGAATAAACCTGTCGTTGATTGTCGAAATTAAGTAAGTATGCGAAGTAGCTGTCCGAAGGAGAATGGACTGATCGATATTTTTAAACTCAAGATTATCTCCACAAATACTTAGTACATGAAACATGGTGTATTGATGTTTTATTAAATAGTGTTTGATAGACGAGCACGTGAAAATCAATCACTTCATGTATAAAGTTGGCAACTTTACCGTCATCCTGTAAATACGATGACACGCTTACCTTTAGACTCGGATCCAGACGGATGAAGCAAGAAAACGCCCGGAACAAACACTATTCTATTGTAATTAAAATATGCCAGAACCGTATAAAAGCTCTCCGACCGTCCTGAAGGTCGTCAGTTTCTCTTGAGCGGTTCTCATCGATTCAGATTCCATACTTTTCAATCCGACATTGACAGCACTTCAGAAATATGAAGGTCCAAATTGTGCTAATCGCAGCCCTTGTCTTTTGCTGCAGTTCAGTTGTGGAATCTGGTAATCTTGGCAGTACACTCAATATTGTGGGCCACCTTTGCCTGATTCCCAGCAATCGCAACAGCCAGTCCGTAATTGACGCTTTCTTCGGGTGTTATGATCAAGCACCGGTACACTTACCATTTTATCGTTACCACTATTTTTTGAATGCAACATGTAAAATGTCTGGATGTTAATTAATATTTCAAACTCTCTGTGTAGGGCAAAGATTTATTCGTCCAGTGTCAGGTTCAAACATTCGGAGGTGCTATGAACACCGTTGAAAACGTTGGAACAACTTGTAACCGACCATTGTTGCTCCCACGGGTTCGAAAACATTATATTATTAAGCCATTTGTTGTTTGACTATGTCGGTTAAGTATATGCAACATAATAATATATTATACTGATTTAAATATTTCGCACTTTAGTACGCCGACTGTCTCTCGAAAGCATTTACAGCAGCCGGTATTGACATGGATTCTACTGTGGCCACTATTAACGTAAGAAAAATTCTGATTTTTTACGAAATTGTTGTGAAAATCTGCTGAACTGCTGCTTAACTCGACTCTTGTATTGTTTCTTTCAGGAATGCCAATCCGGAGTTTTGGGAATTTAAACAAAATATTCTTTATCAGCCGACAAATCAAGTTAGCCCTTACAAAAAACTTCCTCTTTTGTTTATCTTATATTATAAACACTTGATGATGGTAAGAACAATAATGGAAGTTAGTTGAAGATAATTAAAATTGACAGCGGCACATGTAAAGTACACTTTTCATGGGTATTTATTTTATTTTATTGTATGATTGTATGGTATTAAGTGACAGTACGACAGTAATTGATTATTTTGAGCATGCCGTTGTTACTAATTTACAAAAGCGTGCAAATGAATTAGCCAAAGAACTGTTTATGATTACATCACACCGATAGAATTTTTATGCCTTCGGTTGAGTAAAAAAATCTCTGCATGACAAAATGTTCCGCAGAAATGCCAAGATGAAAAAAAGATGCCCATGAAAACAAACCGTGTACATATTCAATCGTTCACTTTGTAAACGCAATATGTTTGTGCCTCACGGTTCTCACTCATTGTCAGAGATGGATAAGCGATGAAGTAATACGCTTTGGGTAAGGAGAGAGAGAGAGAGAGATCCGAGCAGAGCAGAACTGCTACTACACATCACATTTGCTTTTTACAACATTCATTTAAACAACGAAGATAGTGGGATAGTTGTTGAAACAGTCTGTGTTTGTAAGTCGATGTGGATAAATTTTTCTAACTTAGTCGATGACATCAGGCCTTTGGAACTACGGGGCAAGGTAGCTCTTCTCGTTCAACTCTCTCGCAACTCTCAGCTAACTCTTTGAGGTGTACGCATAACACATTCTCAAAACTCAAAACACTAGCATAAACTTGAGAGCCAAACCGTATCCGATGTTGTTTTGTGATGTGAATACGATGATGCACACTATTCCAGTGCCACATGCACATGTGACGGACGCACACGTTTAGCACGACCGTCAATTATTCGGCTCCGAACCAACTTTCAGAAGTTTGGTTTGTTGTGCAGCATTTCCTCAGAGTTTGCGTTCTTTTGGTCATGTGTTGATGAGCATGCTTGCTCTAAAGCAGGCTTCCACCACCATTTCTATCTCATCTCCTCTAAAAAAGAATCCTCCTTGCCTTACGGTTCAGAGGCAAGTAATAAAAAAGTTAAAACAAGCAGCGCTACGCAATTTACCAAATGTGTTACTCCACTCGACTCTATCCATTTTCCCTTCATTCCTCCATCTCCTATTCAAAGTGCTAATGATGTAATGTAAATGAATGGGATTGACGGAAAGGAACTACACACTTCTCGAATGGTATTGCACACACACACGAGTGCTATATTTACTATAATAATCATCACAACATTGCCAAACCGCTTTCAAATTTACCATTCCGTTCCTGAACTCTTATTCCTTTTTCCACACAGTCGTCCTTTTTCAAATAACTTTTAATACATGCTCCATGCAAATAAGAAGTGCATCTCTGCTTGAACTTTACTTCGTTCATCATCATCTCCTATAGTCCACGACTATATGGAGAAGATGAACTTTTCCATATCTCCAAAATAACATGAATGTACAACACACATCTGCACCAGTGAGCAAAAACATGTTTCTCGCTCAAGTAGCATATCATCACAATCAGTCTTCTCTGTGGGATACAACATCACATCCTCAATGCTTATGGTCGTATACTGAACGAGAAATCACGATGAAACCCCATTAATATAACTTACACAACATCAACGAAACAGCACAGCGCACACGGTACCGCTTCAAAACACGGGAGTTCATATACACACAGTAGAGAACTCACGAACAACGCGCTTTTTTAACCATTTCATTCATTTGAGCTGCTTCAATCAAATACCGTGTCGTGGTTAAAACTATTTCATAAAACTACTAAAAGAGCAAGATCCACATGTTGAATCCCAATTACAATATATAAACGTTCCTATAATCCAAGTCCAACTGGTATTAATGTGCATCACCAGATCATACCAAATACGAAAATTCGTTGGGAAAGTATAGAAACACAACAAAAATATTGTATACATATGTATTTACATTAGCACGCGTATCTGAAATTTCATTCACGCTGACTGAAACATGTCCAAATAAATCATTATAATATGGGCTGTTACCATTTACCGCGCATCCCATTACCAAGTGGAGTTCTTTGCATATTTCACGTAAGCCTTAATACTAAAGTCAAAATAAGCGTCCATGTGACAAAAACTGTATTGAATGTCAATACATGTATTGAGTAAAAAAATCATTATCATCATCTTCATACATCACACAACCATATACAACCATGTTCGTCGTCGCAATATTTTCGTATTAACTCCGTCGATACCTGCATAAACTCGTGCATTGCTGCTGCTCTTCAGGGGAAAAAATGTGCAGACACAAAAGTTTAGTATAATGTATGCAAGTGTTTGGTTCGTACTCTATCCGTGTTTGACCGTCAACTTTTTTTCTTTGCTCGTACGCATTTTTAATTAAGCGTCATCCTTCGCATTTCGACTATTATACCACAAAGTCACATTCAATTACATAAAAGAAAACAAAATGAAACTTGAGATGGAGCAAAAAATGCTTTCGTGAGTTATATATTATTGTACATGTGTGTGTGTGGATACAGACGAGTGGCCACCGTTCCAGTTGGACTCCTATATCTTCACCAGTAGGTAGGAATAACTACCAGCAGCAGCACCACCATCACCACCACACGAGTGGTGCATGTTCGTTTGTTGGGAAACCAAACCAAACCACAAACAAGATGATAACAAAGTCTTCATGAAAATTACAGAGCACAATTATGTGATTCGCCACACTTTGTTTCTTCGGCTGACTGAAAGCATATATATAGCGATTTCATAAATTTGCAACGAGAATTGAAAGTATTTTTTTATACAATTGGTGCCGGACTATAATTTGCTATTCTTATGTGACTCAGCGCAATCAGTTTTTGGAGTGAAGCGTACAAGCGCTGACTTTTTTGTGAACTCAAGTGTGATTGTGTTTAGTGATCAAACTTCAAACTTTACAAAAACCTTACATATCTCTACATGAGGAATACAAACAGAGAGACATTATATTCGTTTATCGAGTAAGTATGATCTGTGTCCAGTAAATATCAGATTGTAAATGAGAGATGACAAGGTGCAACTCATTGTGTCATACTAATACTAAAGCCAACACGTGCAAATTATTGTGCTATCTGATTCATGAATCATAGAGGGTGAGTTGGTCACCGAAACCTTTGGTACGAGCGAAACGAAATAAGAGTCTCGTGATAATTCTATTTTCAATTAAAAAAATCTTAAACCAGCAACAGTAATTGTTTTATGGCACGGGCCATTTCATTGTGCATCTTATTTCAACGCATATATATGCAATTCACAAGTTAACGTAAAAGCACATGATGATGAAAGCCATTCTTCGTATGATAACGCAGTACTAATAGCACCGAAATTGCCACATTTGGTAGTATGGACGCAGCACACAACTAATGAAAGCAGTCACTCAATTTAATTCACTTGTTGACTTGTTTGATCATCCAGACACATTTTATTTATGTGCTTGATATACTTGTTGACGTTTTAATATTAATTGGCAGATTTTCAGTCCAGGAGATTCACAGATAGCGTGTTACTTTAGTTGCTGAACATAGAATTTCATATATCCAGGCAAACTCAGAGAAAAAACCAAAGTAATGAGTCATGGAAAACCGTGGTCGCTTGTGGTACACGCATACATTGAGCAACAGTTGAAACCACGAGCATATATAATATCACATCTATGATTAATTACACACTCTTCATACATTCCCGTCTAAACACATTGTGCAGGTTATTGAAAGTTTGTTGATAAGCTCAACTGCTGATGCAAATTATTGCAAGTACAGAAGTTACGGAGAAGTGTCTACTAATAAATGGAGATAGCGTATGACTCCGTTCTCCGCTTAAAGTGGCGTCTCATCGTCTGCAGGGGTCAAATGTTAAGCTTATTTGAAACCATTACCTCATCCTGATTCCAGCAGACAGCAACACCATTTTGCAACTTTGCGTAAAAAAAAGTTGCGATTGTGACAGGTGCATACATTTTATAAAATCAGGTTTAGTTGCTGGAAAACATTTAATTTGGGGCACAGTTTTAAAGGGAGCTAGAGACGATTTGTGTGTGCAAATCATGATATGATGCAGTGGATCGTTGTCGGTGCAAAAGGCGTGATTTCTAGTGAACACGTGTTAGATGGCTAAAACTAAAAACTTGCATTTCAACGTTTTGATTAATTCTCTTTGCAGGGAGTAGTGATATGATCTGAAGGCTCTTTGTCAACATAGCCAAACTTCGACGTGAATGGGATCAAAATTAAATCACACACCACCGGTGAACAAGTCTCTTGGTTCAACTTACTCCCAAATTAATTGAGATCAAAACTATCGGTGGTTTAGTTAACTAGACAGTGAAAGTGAAAGGAATATGTTAACACATTCTGTTGTTGGAACTCTATTGAAGTTGTCTGCAGACAAGTAACAAGATGTGTCCTCTGAAGATGAGAATTATGCCTACTGCTGTCGCAGATCCAAAACCCGTGATGTTCAGGTTAGCTAACTTTTATACAACGCCGAATTCATGTATGTGTACCAAATATACACGTGCTTCTTGCTTATTTATATGCAGTATGCTTTCACCATGCAGTTTGCTTGAATAGCACGATAAATTGGGTATCCTAACATCCTAACTAACTAGTGCTCTTGCTTTTTTGGTGAAGCACAATATGCTAATCCAGTTCATAATCTCTGATAGCTGACAATTAAGCCAAAGAGATTAACTCTGATGTGGCTGCCCATGTGAGCTTCGTCGAAGTGAATAGGATTGAAAGAATTTCTTTCTTTCAAAAAGTATGGTGTGGGTTTACGTTGACAGCATAGTGTGGGTGTATACTGATGAGTGATCTGAGAAATCAGGCCTTTTGCATGTCCCCCACGTGGGCTTCGGCGTAGCAGCTTCCACCTTAAGGAAATTAGTCATAGCAAAGATATGCACAAGAATCTGAAAGCTTGATATAATGTGGAGATTAAGCTTCAAAGAGAGCTCGCTATTCATAGGACTGTTTTCGTATAGGAAACAACTACAAGATTTTTGCTTCATACACATTTGCCCTTATTTGAGTTACTGTCAGAGTGTGTGCCCAAGTTGTAATCTCATGACAGGAGCATTTTTCAACTTCCGTTACTCACTACTCATAGCCATTTCCATCCTACGACGTAAGTCATTTTGACAGATGAAGTAGTCGTATGGGATGAAGTTGACCTCTGTGTTATTTCTAAAACTTCAAAAATGGTTACTTTTGCCTTTGGTTAAAAATGAAATGTGGATATCGAGCAACAGTGTGGGAGTTCCTGAAAAGTTTAAGCGAGCGCCTTTGTAAATTCTGGTGAGCTAATATAAGTAGATCTGTATTAAACTCATATGCCCACAGGAAAGTAAATCCCTTGTTGGTCAGCTTTCTCCATATCATTTTTATGAATGGGGTTTACCAGAAGATTTGATATACTTAGTATTTCATATAAACAGGTATAATTTAGTTCGTGGGAAGAGTATGCGAACTGGAGAATATATATTAAGAACGAACCTACGTACGTATGTTACGTAGGTATACCTCAAATATGCAAGTCTTTAGTCCGGCGGAACAAGCTTTTTGAGTTTTTTATGAGGAAGTTTGTATCTGGATCTTATCTTGGTTGGGAAATCCAAATGCATTCATTAGATTAGTAGACGCTCTCATTATTGTTTTAATTAGACATATTTGATTCGCTCCGCTCACAACACAGGAATTTTGAGTGACTTTCATAAGAATGTGGCAAGTAGTACTTACCTAAAATAAAAGGTAAATTGAATAAATAAAAACATCATGACGGTCGAAGGTAAAAGTACTAATGTACGAAAGTTATACATACGCACACGACGGTTATAATCTAACTGGCACAAGGAAAAACGCGGATGTATTCTTATACTTTGAAATGTTACATTTTCTATCGTAAGGATTCAAACCGAGTGATGACTTGAAATAAAAGGGCCACTCGCTTGAAATGACGCAGTAGATATTAGAGTGACGACTTCTAGAGAACACCTCTTCATTGCTTGTACAAATATTTATTATAGACAGACAGACAAACATTACAGCAGCCCTTGATTTTAAGCAATACGAATAATCCATATCTTTATAAAAATTATTTCATCTCAGGCAACATTACCATATCACAAGACTCTTATCACTTGCGGCGTTTTTATTCATATAATCAGATATCTCTCTGCTATATACTCCTCAACTCTTTGCTGACCTACCTCTCCAACATTCCACGGAATTCCACTCTGGAATTTCCTGTACAACCCTACTAGTGGTGATTGGTGAAGGGAGGCAAAGATTCCGACTGAGTATCTTATTTGTTAAACTATATATCTAATTAACATTCTGCATGAGTATGGAATTTTCAACATTTATCAAAGCAGGAACATTACATTGCATCAAGCCATGCCCATAAGTTTATAGTATAAGGTTTACTATATATTATAATTGCACATGGACATAGTATAGTAATATGTAGTATCATTGAATAATAAATATATGTATAATTGTAGTTAGGGTTTACCCCAGCCAGTGTCAGTGAAGATCATTGACACTCCGCAAAACCTTGGCCAAGGAGAGACGCTAATTCTGGCAATAAAGATCTTTCTGCGAAGACTACTACAAGCGGTTTTCTTTCTTCATTGTTGCACTCAGGTTAACATGCTTATGCACATACATTTAAAGACTCCGCATTCGATAAGATTTTGCCAAAAATTGTTCGGAATGATGATACGACGGTGATAAAGTCGAATACAGTCGTAGAAAAGTAAATAACGTGACGGAGTGTAGGTATACGAATGACTTGATTCATGCGTGATAAATGTTGATTGCTCAGCATTCCGGATATACTGTGTTGTTAACAACCCATTTCGAAAATTACCCTGAGTAGAGCAATAAATCCCAAACAGGATTTTCCAAGGAAAAAAACAACAACCTCTACTTGAGCTCACCTCAGAGTCAAACCTCATTATCATTTCATCATGTTCATACATTTACAAATAAGAAACCACTCGTTTAGTTGCGTCTTATTGGGATTGCGGGTGATCATTGATCATATTATATGCTTATCCGTCGATCCAAGACTGCAAATGGGCACATTGCATGAAATCTTCCTTTCAGTCCGTTGACGTGATCGTCTCATTCCCGAATACTAAAAGGCTCCTTGGTCTGTTTTATACATTATTTAATTGATTTTGCAAAAAATTATTTCTGAAATTTGCACAACTTCAAACGAGTGATAGAACAAACTTTAGGCTGCGGCTGGTTTCCATTTTCGAGTATTTGAACATCAGTCGTTTGGTGTTTTTTCTGAAAATGGCATTGTAGTCGAAGGTTCTATTTTGAGGAATGTACCTAATTCCAGAAAATTTAGGGATGACCTTGTCTCGTAAACGGTCGCTTTTGAACTCATCCGAACTTACTGACCTATGATCGGAATGTCAGGAAGGCCTACCCTGTTATGCTAATTACTAATATTATGGGATAGCATTCCTTATTTCGATTCGATGCACACACATCTCTTTTTGCACAGGTTTCACCATCAAAACTACCTCGTTAATCATGTTGAAAATAAACATGAGTTTTTTTGTGTGGTCACCTGGAATGTGCTGCATCTATAATTTGTGAAGGTAACCAGCACTAAATTGGTCTGGAGTATATGGAGGGTTGAATATGGTAAGAAAGCCGATGAAGTTTCTTGTTTTGGTTATCGCTCGACTTGTCGTGTCGTGTCTGAACACTATATCTGATGTCTCCAGGTTTTCAATCATCGGGATGAGAGGGTGTACGTTTACATTGGATGATTCGTTTCCATCAGATAAAAGTGTGACTGGTCTTCGTTGGCGATTTCAATCAAGAAATTAATTCATCTACAAGTTTTACTACATATCTCACTTCGTCTGCGGTAAAACAGCTAGCGCCAGCGTTCGTAGTGAAAATCATCGAAACCCGCACGCAGTATGATGTTTCATTGTGAGGTGATAATTCAAGCCCCTTTGGTGGTCTAACAGTCTGGTTGCGAGAGAAATACAATTCTCACATCCTTTTCTCTTTAAACACATAATTTTAACTGGAAACACGATTCGCTAGAAATTGGTTTTGATTCCGGGTGTTAATTTAATTTCCATGTAATTGTGCGTACAAATCATGATGCCATGAGTGTGGGCTTCACTCAAAAATTCACGCAATACAAGTGCAGGCGCATAATTAAAAAGTTATAGGATGACATTGGTCATATTAGATCAGCATACAGCACTATTGACTATGTGGCAGCTCCATGTACGCTATTGTGGTATATACTCGTCACAGCATAGCCATGGTTTAATAAAAGTGTATTGATTATAGAACTGCACTGTCACATTTTCGGACAGTCAATCAGTTGTGAGTTACGCTCAACGAAGGACATAAAAAGATAGATTCACAATTTGTTTACATAAATCTAACGCTGCTCCACACGTACATAATATATATTTTTATACACTGCGCACAAGCACGGTTGAATCCCCATTATGTTTGGGGACAATAGCGTATATGACTGCGGTGGCTTGCGCTAGAGCGTCGTAGTAAAAAATCTAAATGGGCATGCATAAACGACGCCATAATATGCATAATAATTATGTTTCCTAAATTGTGATATTATTAAGGATGATGACATAGCGCACTCCTACTGGCGTGCCAAACATAGCTTATGTGCATGTTAACTGCTCGTAGTACACACGTTTATTTGTAGTACTGCTCAATATGACGCGATATATTTTGTACGCCGTTTTTTCATGTGTGCACTACGACGGTGATATATATGTATGCAAGACGATTGTTTCGTTGCATAGTCCATCTTTCAGCGTTTGCAAAGAAACACAAGACAAAAAATGTGTAAATGTGAGCTGTAGTCACAACTTGACTACCGATCAGTGCAGTGCATTGATTTTAGATGCTCGGAAGCTAGAAACCTATTCATTTACAATAATTCTACCTTTTCTAACGAAACCCTCTATCCGTCCATGTGTATTTTAACTTCAATCAGAAATTGTCTTAAGAGTTTTCTCATCTGTGAAAGTGCTATTTGGGAATGCCTATCAAAATCAGCACGGTGAAAGTTTATTCGAAAGATAGGAGTCTACCTCATGTCATCATCACACAATGCTTTTGAAAATGTTGGTGCAATGATATTTTCTGAGCGAATTTCCTCACACTTGGAATGATTTACAGGATTTATTGGATCTTTGTTTTAAGGTGAGCCACAAAAGCCAAGTGTATAATCCCAAGCTTTAAAAAATAATCTCAATCTCGGAGTTCAGCTGTGAACAAAAGATTACTTCAGTTTGGAGTCGGGAATGATGACATGGAGGAAAAATCCTATAATATACAATGGCAATAAAATACGTATGTATATATATTCATACGGAGTGCAGAGGTACAACTGGAAGTTTTTTGGTGGGATATATATAATAGAATTAATAATCCTTATTTTTAGCTCACATGTGTTCCTAACCTAAGCTGTAAAGCCTTGGTTTATTTTCTAATGCCAGTCTTGGCGTTATTAGAGAAGCTCTCCTTTTGATGACCTCATCGTCTTGCACTTGTTTAAACGAATATGGTCGTGCTCGTTTTTCTTCGATAATTGTAATAATGGTGATAATAGTACCACGCACAGGGGCTTTTTAGAAGTGCTGTGCTCCGGTTACTCAAGTAGTGTGAGTAATACGAATAATAAAGTGAGGCTTGGTTTGAAGAAGGTAGGTTGTAATTTTTTTTACACAAGGCATGAAAACGGCCACAAACCCTGTAATAAAAGCCGTACCCAAACACGAATGCAAAAACGAAAGGATGATTTTCTTCATGTCAATAATAAAGCTGTAGATTCTTTAAGCATATAAGCATGTTTTGGTTGAATGATCGAAAGAAGAAGTCTTAGTGTCGCAAAGGCGTTTAGTAATTACTATGATGAGAATCAATGGAGATGTTAATGGTTGAATTCAATTAACTCGGACAAGTTTATCTGCAGGTTTTTGTGCTTTGTCGAATTGAGTTGGGATCCACGTCCAAAAATACGCTGGTGTACTTGTCGAGCTTACAATCTGGACTTGTTTCGAGCATGGATGCTATATGAAATAGTATATCACTTAAAAGTGAACCAGTTGTAGTTTTATTGATATTGCTAGAATTCTTCACTTGTCCATAATTATCTTCAATGTTTCACGTTTCACACAAAAGGGTTTCTTGAAATTATACACTGGTTTTTCAAATTCGCGTCGATGAAATCAGAGCACGATTTCATGTGAGTATACAACTCAACTAAGTCAAAAAAAGGTAAAAAATTGACGTACAATTTGTAAAGTAATCACATTTAGATTTTAGAACTCTATGATGATGGGTTTATGAGATCAATGTGGGATAATCGCCGGTGCTACGATTTTAGACAAGGTTAACTTGTAAACAACTAATTTCGTAGTTCTGCTTGTCACACAAATCTCACAATCAGTGATCCTCCCATTCTGTGTGGAATGCGGAGCAGAACTGAAAATTTAAAGTCTGAGTTAAGACAGTTGCAAACTTACAATTAGTTCTCCCTCACATATCTGTCTCGTTTAGTTAAGCAATGACAAACGAGAAATATCAACTCGTCGTCGACAAATACAGAAATATTTATTGGACAGGTAGGAGATGTGTGCAACAGATTATACTAATTTAGTAGTAGAATGATGATATCATGCAATATGCACCCTATAATACAAAAAAAACAATTTTTTTGTTCGTCAGGATCAGTAGATTGGAAGTTGGGAGACCGCAATGCATGACACTTTACCTTTTCACACGTTTACATGACTTCACCAGTCACTTTCATTGCCTATTTTAGTTATTTTACTATGAATAGTACTACGTGTTGTTATAATGAGAGAGAGAGAAGGTCGCTGGTTCGATGATGATAACATGCATTCTGCCAACATATCACGAACTTTTCGGCTTTGAAATAGAAATGACTTGATCTCCTCTGCCCAGCTGCAGTGTGAATTTTGCATTTTTATATGCATATTATACCTACGCCTTTACTAGATGTAAGGACGTTGGACGTTGATGTTCACAGTTTTTAGCGTAAGCATAGCCAAAAGAAAGTTGTTTTGAACCACACCTACACGAGGAGGCAAAAACATTATAAACATAGACAAAGAGTTTTGTGCAGTCAGACAAGCCACACAAGACTGCTAGCCAGGGGAGAAAATATAAACTCCCTTTTCTAGTACCTTCGGTTTTCTACGGAATAATCCTTGTCCCTTGTCTTGTTGAATGCCTTATCGACTCCGTTTTAAAAAGATAGTTGTGCTGTGTTTTACAACATTGGCTTATTTATACCATGTTTATACTAGGAAACATGGTCGTGCTCAGTTTTCAAGGTGTTACGTGTTTCACATTAGACGATGATGATACAAACCAGATGAGACGAGAGGTGACGAGAGAGTCAAGCCCAAGTTAATTGTTGCTGAGCTCATTCAAGCCCATATTGTTATGTTTATTGCTTACAAAATCCATATAATAAGTTAAGGTACGTTAGAGCAGTATATAAGGTGTATATCGATGTGCTCAACCCACCTGCTTATGCCGTAACGTTCACATATATTTTCGGCTGTAAGTATGTATGTATACTTTTTGCATAATTTAAAATGTCTTTCAGAACCACTTGCCCAAAATTAAATATGATTTCACCCTCCTAAATCTCACGTCTCAAGGGTCTGTTTAGCGTCTCCCTTGATCTTGAACGTGTTTTGTACGATTTTTATTTTAAGAAGAGTCCGACCGTTCGTTTACACGGGTATATGCAGGGAGGGAGTTGTGTGTTTTACTTTTGCATAGCTATAGTTCGCGTAAACAAAAACATTGACGCTATTTTCGTTAGCACGCCAACTCCACGTCGATTCATTGGAAAGTTTAGCGTAAACGGAAGTGTACGTGTATATCAGAGCTTAAAAAATTCGTGGAAAATAGATTTGCGCGTAACTGGACATCAACATCCTGTCAGCAATTTAAACTTCCGCTAAGCACATAAGCTTGTAAACATATGAATAGGGGACTGCGTCAATAGCCTCATGCTGATTTTAATGAATTCGTCCTATATTCAATTCTAAAGAACTACGACTTCAATTCTCCGGTTTAGCCAGACTTTTCGATTTAAAAAAGTGACATCATCGGTTCAGATTTCACAAAGCTTGATATACAATACGACTGTTTCTCACGCAGAACGAGAGAGGTCAAACAATAAATCTGTAAGCTGACGTGATCCCCAGCAATAAACCATAATCTTCGCTCAATGTTGTTTTTGTTTCCCCTTATCTAAATTGCAGCGCATACATAATCATACTTAATCAACGGAGTGTGTAATAATGATATGGCATAAAACAAAGAAACAAATTACACATTACATCATATTATCTTGCATGAGACGTGTTTATTTCCCCCAAAAACGTACAAGCTCACATGACTTGTTCCAGTATTCCCATTTCTCAGTTTTGTTTTGTTGTTTTCCTCAAATTTGGATTTGCAGAAATGAGTGACGAAACGGAGCATAATGGTAATATATGCCCTTCATCCCGAGTAAGCAGATTACTATTGACTGTCTCACTCACCTCCGTGTAGACACCGTAGTAGACGCAAGCATACTGGGAAAAGGAGAACAGCAAGTTTTCTATCGTCGTCCATCCTCATTTATTACAAGACCACGCAGTTTAATACAAAAAAAGAAGAGATTCGACTCATCCGAGATAATCGTCGTTCAGAGTGTGAGATGCGGCAGTTGATGATTAATAGTCAGCAGTCCATCATCCTAACGAGCACTTTATCTTAATCATCAATGAAGATAAAGAATGAATAAGCATTAAAAATAAACATGATGATAGAAGTTCATTCTCATTACACCAATATATGCGTCTTCATAATAAAACACTCATTGTATCAACCGTTTCACAGAGTACCTGCAAACCGTATGTATGTATATGCGAACTTCTTATAGTGCATGCGAGTTTGTATGCCTGTACCTGTTCGTATGTATGAGATGATCTCTACTTCTTAATACTACAAGACTTGTCACAGTTTTTCCTTCGCATATATTCTTCGTCATAATCGTACGCGGTGTAAGAATAAGAAGGCGACAGAACTCGTGATGATGTGGTCATGCATGAATACCTCACCAGCACTTTACTCTCCTCTTACAAGTCTGTGAGCTAATGTCCTTTACTAACTCAACCTTGTGGCTATAAGCATATTTTTATATAAGCAGTATAATATGCTGTAAAGTTGTAAATGGCAATTCATTGCTCCCACCTTATATTTTTATGTATATAGTTTTAAACTCATATCCGTAAACAACTCATAGATCGTCCCTGCCTATATCTTCACAATAAAGAAATCATGACAAGGAAAGTGTTGAGTTGTAGCAGTAGCAGTGCATGATGTACTGCTTCCCAGAGGGGCTCTCACCGCGATGTTTGGACAGTCATGGCTATAAATGTAGTTCACAGATATCATTGACCTATCTTAAAAAAGAAACAACTGATGCGTGGTGGTATTTGTTTGATTTGCAATTTCAAGACATTCACTTTTCAGGCAAGGTAATTTGAAGTGGGTTTCAGACGGGCATTTGTTACAAGGCTCAAGATCACGGAAGGAAACAGTCTCTGTCTGGAGTTGTGCTATTGTACACTCATCACTCATCAGAAGTTGAAAGAGGTTATTACGTGCTTGTGCCCTAGACAAAAACAAGCTGAACCTAGGAAAGGTGATGTCATTTCTAATTGATCCTGAATCAGCGAATCTAATCTAAAGGGAAAACCTATTACTTGGGATTGCAATTTGTAAAGTTGGTAAGACAAGTGAAGCAAATTCCTTGAATTCTGGATTGCAAATTTTTCCATTTCAAATGAATTCTTGATAAAAATCAGACGGTAGATATGTTCATGCATAAAACACCAACCCACGTTTGCAGCCTCCATTCTACGATTCTTAATTGCTACCTGATATTCATCATGCGGTCATTTGATTTTTTTAGAATATAAGAGCTTTAGTGTAAGTTGCAAAGATCGGAAAAAATCAAATTCACCTTCCAAAGTCTAGTTGTCGTCATCGCATATGTATTTATGCATTCAACGAGTCGGTATGTAGGCGGTAGGGTGGCACGATGATTACACCGCGTTTGAATAATGCTGAAGTCACATGGTGGAGGAGAGAATCTGGAAATGATGTCGTTGGAGAAGTGGATTCTGTCGTGAGGCGAATCTCTAGATATGCTTCTTAAATGTTCTTGAAGTTGTGCCTTACCACATCTTCAAGCTTTGAGAGAAGGGGTGTGGATTCGTTCCTGCCAGAGTTAATGAGATTGAAATTATTTACCATGTGAATTGTTCATGCACCAATCATTCCGTTGATGACACAAACAAATTGAAAAGTTGAAGTTATTGATCATTTCTGCTCCATTCCAATTTGTCTTTTCTTGTAATTGAATTGAATGGGAAGACATTATTTTACAATGTCCATCTGAAATTTTAAAACAATGCCTTCCTCTTCCTTAGGTGGACGTGGAGTGGACACTTATTTAAGGCTACAATGGAAGAGTGCAGGTCTATAGTCATTTTGTAGAAAATGCAACTCTCTGGTTTAATCCTTGCTATTTGAAAATTGGGGAATTCATATCAATTTGTGTGGTTGCAATTAGTATGAGAGAAAGAATACGATTTTTTACATCTTATCAAACATCCCAGTAGATTTATTGAGTAGGTAGGTCATCACAAAAGAATGTCTGATGCTTTTTCCTATGCAGTATATGCAGCTAATCCAAATCCAAGATTGGCTGGTCCTCCCACATTCGAAAAGAATCCTTTTTTGCTATTATTATTATGAAAGACTCTTCGTTGATCGGTTGCTTTTCAGCATCCCACACATGACATGAGGCAAGAAGATCACTCGGAATACTACAAGTGCATATGCCTTTTTTTTCTTGCGGGTGTCGTTGTCGTTGTTGTTACCTACCCATGATGATGATGATCACTGGTTCAAAGGGTCGAAGATACAAGCATGATATGCCTTCTTTTGCTAGCTCATTACCACAAAGTTAATGCGTTCTCATCATCTAACACCGAACGAACGTGGGAGTTTCCATCTAATCATGAGTTGCGTAAAAAATAGATATGGAGTTGGATGAAAAAATGTTTTGGAGAGGAGAGTAGAGAGAGAGAACACTTTTGAATCTGTACAGCAATGGATCTTTTAGGACGTTCCCCTTTACAAGTGGTACTGTTCATTATATTTTTTGCCGTAGTATATTTACACGTTACATCATCAATCTGTTATTTTTACAGTAAAAATGTATATATTCCCTTTTCGTTGAAATATCAAATTATATCGTTATTGAAATTATACGGTTTTGATTAATGGCAAGTCTCTTACTTGAAGGGATCGAGTAATGGGATGATTGTATGAAGTCACTCCATTTCATTGGCAGTTTTTGGCAACGATTGTTAACTGCATGCATGCCTTTTTGATGAAGACTACCATCGATCAAATTCCCAGAGATTGTTCGTGCTGCATATGTGTGGTGGTGGCTTGATGGTTCGAAAGGATGATGTCACCCCCGCTCGCATTTGTCATGAATCATTTCTAATTTGAGGAGGAAAAATATATTTGAATGAACAAAAAATTCAGTAAAACTTTCCAAAGCAAAGGGGACTTGTCTCTTGTCCCCTATATCTTTGAGCTTATATACGACGATAAGGAAAAGTTTAATGCAACGTGTTCAACTTGTGAATGCATATATGTAAGTGTATAATCTGTACCATTATTTTACGATTACTTCCATGAAGGAAACAATAAGAAAACATTAATTTTGCTCGGCGGAATGAAATTTGGGGAAGGAAACGTGACACTGCATTTGAACCATTTTTGTTGTTCGCTTCTCTGGTGCGTGTCTCTGATTGTGTGTTACATATGATGCTCCCCAATAAAAATTTCTTTGTTGTCTCGTGGTTTCACATGCAATTTCTGTTGTGCACATGATGTTATTTATAATGTTGAAGTAATAGCTAAATTGGTACTGTCAAGTCAGATGCTCCTGTGTCCTGCCTGTGAGCCTCCCATGTGCAAAATAACAATGCACATTATTTTTCACGTTTACTCCTCACTTTTTTGACTGGGTTGGGATGTTGGAAACGATTTGCATATAAATATTCATATGCCATTTATTTGTGCCTCCTGCTGCCTCATATGAGGACAACCTCAGAGAGTCTAGAATGGGAGAAGAAGTTGCAAACATTGTGTCGGCACGCAAAATACTGGTCACATGCTTGCAACGAAGTAACATATACACTCTCGCCATAATAGACGACACAACGTTCCATTTTTATTATTTAGGTTAGTTAATGATATGGACAGGGGATTTCCATGTAGGAACAGCTCATGTCTAATGATATTCTAGACGAAAAAAATGTAGCAGAAGAATCCCTTCTAAATACTACAAGTATTTATTGATATATTCATGCTGATACAAAAGTCAAACTCTGGATTTTTTACATGTTATCAATTCCAATTCCAGCGTGCTTCCAATAATCTGATTAATAGAATTGGAATTATATTTTGAATTTCAATCAATGGAAAGTTAAGATAGAACTTGCACGATGTACTTGTGCCAGTTTATATATATACATAATGTGCTTGATAATATATGCTGTTGGCGTAGGTTGACTTCAGGGATAGGAACATTTGTGATGTAAGTGTGGAATGGAAATGGAGTTGAGGAGTGGCTTACTTTGACTTGTCCACAATTTCATATAAGAGATGTGCAACAAGTTGCATAGGGGATGAATCTTCTGAAAATGTTGGACTTGGTAATATGCAATTTTTATCCAATCAAGAATAAATGACAGGGTCCCTCATCTTCAAATGTACACAAAATGCAAATAAGAAGTAATTAATTATTAACACGGAGAGCGTCGATGAATGAAGTCGAAACAATGTAGGAAGTGAAATGAAAAAGACGGCGCCATCAAGAGAAACCGTTTTCTTCTCTCTCTCTCTCTCTCTCTCTCTCTCTCTCTCTCTCTCTCTGGCGTAATAAGACATTTTTTGTACAACTGTGTGCTTACAAGCTTATGCATTTGATGAAGTTGTAGTGTGCCATCATGAAGACGATCATCCCACACCTGAAAAAACACTCGTTTTTTCCCTAGATTAGGCGAGAATACACCTTTAAATCATGTTGTTAACTTTTCCCGTGTATCACTATTTACGAGGAATTCAAGGACCCGTCCACATGTGAACCTCTGTATATTTTTTGTATTGTATATTTTTCATACTGAGAGTATTAATATACTGAATTGCGTACATGTGTTGTGTTGTGCATAACATGTATATTCATCTGTAGACAGTTTTTGAGAGCTGTACAAGATCAGGAACCGTCATAGTCGTCGGCGTCATCTCGTATTTTTAGCGTGGGCAGTTGTGCGAGAGAGTGAGAGGAGAATTGGTTGAAAAAATGGCAAAATGCCTATAACCTGTAGGTTGATAACAGTTGAATTCCCATGTAGCTACTACGAAGGTACGTTGCTCATATTCTTGACTTTTCTTATTTTCTACACATCATCATCATCTTACATTTACATGCTCATCCGAAAGACCAATGATCTTCCTCTTGTTTCCCTTCTCTTTCAAGGGGAAAAAATTTGCGTCGTGCGATGCCAGAGTTCTGTTTAAAGTTTCCCAGTTTAGCTCCGCTTGAAAAGTATTATTTACGACTTGTGGAACGATTTGAATATGAACGCCTGTGTTTTCCGTGTTTTCAACTACATTTTTAGCGGATTTACATCAAAACATGCTCAATATCCACTTCTGGATAAAAAAATGAGAAAAAGTTGTGTGATGCTCTATAGCTTTAAAAAATCAAGAACTTGTGGGATAGCTAATGTACAAAATTTATGCATACTTGTTATTTTCATTATGAGCATATTTTATGCAAACATAATACCCAAACCAATACAAGTAAAATGTAAGATCCTGTCTGTGATCGATATCAACGGGGCATGAACATAAAACAAAAGCAGCGATCTTCAAAGTGGAGCCAGTGAGTGCAGAGCAAGGTCGTCCATCCATTTCATTCATTCCCTCGTAAATATGCATAATATTGATCACACGATAATAATTTACTGTGGAGTCTCGTAGACTGATCACGTCAAGCTTCTTTTTTTGCTATGAGAATGATCAGAAGCGATCTTGTAGAGCTTCCTCCCATTCTTTTTAATTTCTTTGCCACTACCTCAACCAGCCTTTGGAAAATTGTGCTACAACAACTTCACATATGAGCATTAAGTGTTGGAAGGCAAATTGCAAATATATATACTCTCGTGTGTCATGCTCAACTCTTTGCGTTACACTTCCATTTTGAGCGATGGACACTTCCTCAAACGTAATGTGAGCAAAAAAATGAGTTAAACGTGTGCTAAAGTTTAGAAATACGAAAAGAGAAATTTTTAGAGGAACTACTTTGCATATTGTTGGAATCCTTGATCTTGAAAAAGAGGATAGCATCATCATCGTCATCTTTAAGAATCTGATCAGGATTGATGTGGCAGAGAAGCAAAGTAGGTAACTCACATCACATCATCATCATCTTCTAATGCAAATGGCCCTCTTCACAAGAGCACCTACTTCCTCCCTTGTGCACAAAAGGCACATTCACAAGAGCAATATAACATGTTGTTAGTTTGCATATCCCAAGGAACCAGAAACGTGGTGTAGTCACATATTGTTTTGGAGTTTAAGAAAAAAATTGAAAGGCTCGGTAGTAATAGCACTAGACGGGAAAAGAGCAAAAAAAGAGGTAAAGTACTGTAAAAAAAGCATATAACGTTGTATTGCCAGTGTAGTACAAATGCTTAAAATCCCTGTGTACTTTTGTAGCAAAAGCAATATACACAAAGCGGCTTTTTTCACATTATGCATATAAGCAAGCACCAGACCAGAGTAGTTGTAGGACGCTCAAAAAACAACGTACACACACAAGTCAAGTCAGTTTCGGGGATATGCAAAGGGTTGATGAATTGAGAGATGCGATGTCCATGAAAAAATGAGTCGGAGATAGTGTAAGCTGGGCAGTTGCGTTTAGGAGCTTGGGTAGGACGCATATATTCCACTTTTCTCGCTCCTTTATGCATATATCATCGGTTGATACATACAAGAAAAACACATGAAGTCACATGTATTTTTATATCGTCAAAAGTTGAGGCAATAACACAAGGTTTACTGGTTGTAGTAGTCTCTGGAGTGACAATCTCTCTTCACTCAGGGAAGAGTGACTGAAAACAGCAGAGTACAAAAAGTACAACATTTGGGAGAAGATTTTTTCGCAGTGTACTCATGTGTTCCTCAGCACAGTTATAATTTTTACCGTTGATAAAAAACGGTAATGATTTGTCAAGGATTGATCACAAATCAAAGTTAAGCAGAAAACTCCTTTTCGCTGACTTATATGGATCCTTCGACCTCGGAAGCAGTGACATGCAAATATTGATTTCGTACGTGCGTATATATTTTATTTACTCATAATTGTCAGTGCTGCGAAGCTGCGAGAGAAGCACATGAGAAAAAATGTGTAGCTTCAACGTGTACAATAAAGGTGCAGTAGAAGAAGAAATATTATTATGTTCCTGCTGAATCTGTGAGAGGAGCAAGCAAAAGCAAGTGAATGGCCTGATGTAAACAATCCACCTTGTTTTGTGAGTACAAGTTTATGTGAATGTATTTTTTATTACATGATTTCCTATATGTGAATTTGTGACAGACATTATCAAAAATAAACCATTACCTTTATTATTTTATTGCGACAAATATGCCATTTCTTTTCCCTCTCGCTTTGTTCGCACAACGTTCATACTCGCGTATGGTGTTCATATTATTATTATGACAGCAGTTGGACGGATCGGATGGAAGAATGTGTTCTGTGATCTTCATATTATCGTACTAAATGGCTTTTTTTTGTTTAAGAGAAATAAGAAAATGAAAATGTCCGTAGAGTTGTAAAGGGTAATATAATATACAGTATTGGTCAACCTTGATGGGCTACTAAATGAGGACTGACGAAGAAGAGGGGAAGAGGAGAGGAGAGATTCAAAAAATGAAAAAAATATACGAAAAAATGAGGTCTGTTTGAGTTACATACGCTCTTCGCGTGTACAAGTTTCTCGTAAAACTGGCAGAAAATAGTGCAAACACATGTGGCTGTGAGGTTAAATTTGTCCGGCTATAGTTTATCCTCTAGTCTTTGTTTACATTCTTCGCATGCAAATATTTTACTCTGTCAATCCAACGTTCAAGATTTAAGAATCACGAGTTTATAAAATTGCATTATTAAATCCGCAATGGCTCAGTGTAAACCGTGTCATTCCACCAATATCGTTTTTAACTAAGGCCTTATCTTGTCATTATTTTCCATCTTTTCGAAAAACCTTCTCCTTCAAGATTCCTTTAAATACATTTATGTACTTCACGTGGAATATAAGGATTTGCAATGCCTATATGCACAAAATCTGTGCAAATCTATAAAAAAATTGATTAGACACAATTTGGACAGTGTGCTCTAGTGGCCTAGATGTTTTCTAGATAAAACATGGTCACACACACACAGCATACGACTAGACAAGATGTGAAGATGTTTTCACCACTTGCACTTGCGTACTTCAGTATTATATTCCAAAGTCATGATCTTGCCAACAAGTTTACCCTAAGCATTCTCACACATCTTCTGACTGCGGTAATGAGGTACGTAATTTGACCATGGTTTTCAATATGTCTGGGGACTTAAACGAAGAGTATCCTACTATTATGTCACATATAAAGAATGCAGATCGTAACATTTCTTTTAACGTATAATTATTCTCTAGAAAGAAAGCTCAAGTATCCATTATGCATGGAAATTAAAAAGCAAAATGCTCGTAAAGTTGAGAACGCATTCAGATTGTAAGATTTCGTAATTTACTACACTGGCAGGCCATTTTTTCCCAATGGCGCAAGTGTTACATTTCTTTCGGATGACTCAGAGGCAGAAACGAGATTGTTTTGTTCGGTTTGTCTGGCATGAGCGGTGAAAGACGGTTATTCGCTCTCTTCAAAGCGGTTTGCTGACGGTTTGCCTGTACTCCGACGACAAGGCAATTTGATTTTCAGTTTCAGTCGAGCTCCCGAGCTCCTTAGCATTCATTCAAGAAGTCAGGTTGAACATTTACAATGCAATTCTGCTTGTCTCCGCTAATGAAACAAATTCAGAGGATGTGTGTTACAAGAGGAAAGAAGTGATTGTAAACTTGTTCCCGTCAATTTTTAGGCATGTTGCATATATGCATCTTTGCAATAATATAAGTGGATTCTCTTATGAATGTGTAAAAGATAGATCTCCAAATTTTCTCTAAAATATTATCTTAAGTTGGGATTGTGAATGAGAAAACGGAATTTTGCATGGGCATCCACTACTACGCACACATGTAAACTTTTGAAATATTTACCATTTTCTAAATTGCATTTGTGTGAGCGGTAGAAGTAGATACAGAGCCGACTTCAGCATGTAATTGGCTTGCATCCCAGATGAGTAGGTGTGAGCTATGTTTTAGTAAAAGAACTTTTCATGTGAGAATAAAACATGCACTCCTCTGCACAAGTTTTTTTTTCACGAATTTAAGTTTACTGAAAAAGAAGAAACACATACGTGTGGATGTGATGCCAAAAGCTTTGAAAGCAATTGAAAAGGTTTTTGACTGGTTAGCTGATGGCTGCACCACCGAAAGGCGAGGAACTGTAAGATGCATGATTTTTTTGTGTCAGCTCTTACAGATAACGGACTCGCTTCCATTGCGTATTTAATCCCACCATTATTTAATGAAGAAATGTCGTGTTACTTCAGAAGAGCAATAGGAATGCTTCATGTGTATGCATTTCGCCCACCTTTTTGGTTCCCGACAATTAAGTTTCGTTTTTATGGGATTGGGTAAAACCGTTAGTTGATCCGAAGCAAAATCTTACGTCATCATCTTAGACTTTTCAATGTCATCCCATTAAACTTAATTACTGCTAAAAAATTACTGGAATTGCATGTTTTTACGTTCTTTTTTTCAGGCAGAACTCTGACCTTCCACGTAGCTGTGTCGAATTCGAAAATCCATTTCGAAATTCTGCAAATAAAATTCATTAAAACTTTTGGTATTATTTACTCAACTACTGAGATTATGGACTTGTGCTCATCAAAATCCGCAGGTAGTTAACAAAGTGATATGATGAGCTCATTGGCAGAGCTGTATTTACTAACAAAGCTTTTATGCTGCTTTCCACGCAGGCTAATATTTTTGCTTAAATTGCTATTTTGCACAATCACATATTCGCAACTAAATATCATGGTTTTGGCTTTTTCCAAACGGTGAATAAGAAAATTCTTTTATATACGTTTCCAGCAGTTTACGAAATGTTACTATATCCCGGAAAATGTAAGAATCTCAATGGAACCACTCCACACATAAATAATAACAACGGGAGCACAGACGTTGTGAATCCAACGTTTTTGAAGATAGAAGATTTTGCGTTCCCTGGTCCAGACATGAAGCGGCAATACGCAGGGGATGACGATAACCACAATGCGGGTCAGTCTCCCGATACTGCCCCAGCCACAAAAATTCCACACAATGAGAAGCTACCCACTGTGGAGGAGTTCACCTCGCAGTATGTCGGTAGGTGATAAAATGTGTCATTAGTAAAGCTCATTTCTATAACATTATGATGCTGTACGAATACTACGCATATAACTAGGTTTAATTTTTCTTGTACTGTCAGTCGTAATACAAATATTGTTTTGTAAAGTTGTATTAGAATTAGATAAATGTGGAATATATAGTAAAATTCTAGAGTAGCGCATATAACATAGTTGACTTGTTCCGTGTGATGACTAACCTTTTGGCATTGTCTCATTTCCAAGATGACTGTCTCTTCACATTGGCAGATAAAACTCCCGAATGTGAAGTTTTCCTCGGAGGCTCATGTAATCCCACCACGTGGAGAAGAGACATTGCTGTGCCCATGTTGAAAGCGCAAGGCATCACATACTTTAATCCGGTTAGTTTTCCTCCATTTTATTACGCATTTGCCCTTGCTTCCGGCAATAAAAAAAGTATATCCAATACTAATTATGTATGCATTGAGCGTAACAAATCAGCACATATATCCGATCAGTCTAATGTGAATGTCAAGTGTAAATGTAAATGCGTATGTAAGTTATGCATTTTTTTGTTTCTGTTCTGATATTTTTATGGATGCAGCAAGTCACAGACTGGAAACCGGCTCTGATAGAATTGGAGCATCATGCGAAGGAAAATGCAGATGTTTTGTTTTACGTTATCGATAGCCAGACACGTGCAGTTGTCGTTATGATTGAAGTAGCGTATCTCGTCGCGAAAAAGAGGAAAGTAGTTCTTGTTATTTCTGGCATTAAAGGACCTGGATCGCCTATATCCAATGAACCTATTTCCCAAATGTGAGCATATATTAAGGCATGAAAACTTGCTTTGCTACAAAAAATATTGTATTTTGCTTTATGTAGGTATCCTTTCGTTTTTATAGTGAATACGAGGACTTAACCTTTGGACAGTTGACTCTTCAATTCCTTGTAGAGCGCCATGGAGTTGCCGTATTTAATGAAATTGAGACCGCCCTAAGTTTTACGGAGAAGGTACCCTCATGAAATTCCTGCTCATAGCCATCTCTAAAAGCAGATAGGATTAGTTGTAATGTATGAGATGTTAGCATTGAAGGATTATGTTCTTTAATGTGTTTATTGCAGGTGCTGCGTGACAAGATAAGCCCAAAACTTTCAGCTTTGCCTTTACTGGATGAATCAGTACAAGTGGCTCATTTACAAGTAAGGATAAAATGGTTTTGGTTATTGGTTTTGACAGTTTCCTGCGTTTCGGGATGCTGGATAATGATATTAACATTTTGTTTGGATTTTTGTTTTAATTAGAATTCCAATTGGAAGAATTGGATATGTAGTCATCTCCAAAAGACGTTTGATAGCCTTGACACTACCAAATGTGGAGAAATAAGTTTATCTGATGTGAGTATCTATTTTATATTCATACACGTGCTCTCGATAAGAAAATAGAATGCACAAACCAAATCAAGACTTCGTATATATGTATCTAAGTTAGGCATAATGATACTGAAATATGTTTTCAGGTTAAGAAAGCCTACTTGATATTAACTAATCGCGAGCTCACAAAGAACGAAGTGGCGAAAGCATTAGATGGAATCAAAGATCTTGCCTCACCTAGTACTAATAGCACTTCATCAAATGTAACTCAAAGTCAAGAATCTTCCATCCCCCCGACATTGAAATGCGAAGGGCACAACTGCAATGGTCTAAATGGGTCAAAGCTGAACTTTGATCAGTTTTGTTGTATTATGTCGGAGCTCATTCATCACCGCTACCGCACCTCTGGCCGAAACAGTTCTGGTCTTCCAGCAGGAAAGACTGAGTATTTTGTTAACAACATTTCAGGAGTTCTTAAGAGATTATTAGGTACGAGATCCTTGATTGGACAATGCCGTGATTTAGTTTTGTAATATTTGCAACTGATGGTCATTAACTCGAAAGTACATTATGTATGAAGTCAGACAATTCTTTATGTTTTAGAGAATGTACCAAGCAGTCAAACCGTTCCACAAAATAAACCAAACAAGGATCCTCAGGGAAGCTCTGAAGTTCAAACTATGTTCGATGTATACTTAGGCGGGGATTGTTCTCCCGATGATAACTGGAGAACAGAAAAGGCCATACCACTGCTAGAGTAAGGATTAAATGCTTAAAGTGTCCGACCCCAAGAGATGTAGCGTTTAAAAATACAAGAAAAATGTGAACATCGGTAATTTCTTTCTTCTTCAATAGACAGCACAAATTAACGTATTATAATCCGGAGGTGAACTCATTAAGCAGACGGTTTGTTCCAATTGACGTGAGCACCGTAGAAAACTACAAAATTTTATTTTTCAACATACCGACCACGTCCAGATCAGTGGAAAACATGCTCACGGTACGTCTACGGAGAAGTTATTATTATATTAAATTTGCACATGATTACTAGATTACATGATTGCATTCTTGATAACATTTCTTCAACTTTTTTTTACCAGGCCTCATACTACTTTGGACTTGGATATCAAGTTGTTCTCTGCATTGGATATCTCAAAGATGACTGTAAAATTGACGATGAAAAGGTTCGTTCAACTGCTCCGTTTTGAAATCGATCTCTTTGTAATTTGTAACATGATTTATAGTATGCTCAAAAATATGTTGTTAACTTGCCGTGTTTGTCTCCAGCTATCCAGCGTAGCCATCAAGGACTACAATCGTGGGAGAGCATACCTCGCCGACATGGCTAGACGTGAGGGTGTCTCTGTTTTTGAAGATATTAATGAAGCAGTGGAATGTGTTTTGGACAAATGTGAAAGCCTCTCATCAGTATCAAGCTAACTGGAGTCTGTTGTTCTGTTTGTTGCTAAAATCCCTGGAACGATTTGTAATGGGAGAATGCAATCTCGTATCAAATTATATGAGGAAGATGCAGCGTTTTGTTCACTGTTGCAAATCATTTCGACAGTCCATGTTCCGAGAACAAAATCCTGCTTAAACTTGGCCCATACGGTTGAGTTTATAGCTAGCCGGAAGTTTGGGGAGAAGGGATCGGAGAAACAAGATGCATATAAAATAATCCATAATAAATTTTTGTAATTTTTACTCTTAGACAACTAACTGCCAATTTAAACTGTAAACGTGTACGAGTACCGGTTAAAAATATAAAGCTATGCAAAACATCTTTTTACAAAGATGAAATCCTCTGTACATGTTGTAGGGTAGCAATCTAAAGCAATTTGTCTCTTGAGCTGACGTTTTTGTTCTCGTCGGTGTATACTAATCCATATTATTTTATGACATGTTCGCAAACGCTGGTATACTATTGCAACGGATATACCTAAATACTATAGATGTAAAGTATATAATAATATATTCTAAGATGTGCCTCATTTTGATAATCTGCGGGGTTTAAAATGCAACTGTATTTTCCAACTATTTTGAAATAAGTATAGCGAGATAAGAAAACTGTATTATTATTATGAATACGAATGCCAAGCAGAACCGGTGTCCGACTCAACGTTTAGCCCGGTTGTTTTTTTCATTACCAACAGCATTCCTTTGTTATTATTAATATGCCTGGAAAATAACGAGTGTTGTAACTGACAAGGCATATACATACCACAAGATTTTCTACTGTAATTAAAATGTTTTCGTAAAAAAACTTGAAGGAATTCATTACGTACGTATATCTTCCAACACAACTGTGAAAAATACGGTGTATACGAAATCTATACATAGAATGTCGCAGAAACTCGTAAATTTCATATTCGCATCAAATTCTATTCTCACATAACCTCAAGTTGGACCATCTTGTAACTAAATTGATTTTTTGGCAATTTATCATTTATTTGTGACCAAGCCTATCGGCATTTATATCTGCTGTATCATCTAATATAACGTAAATATTTTAATTTTCCATTTGGCGTCTAAATATGTCCACTCCGCAACATAACGACTGCCGGGAGTGTGGATCATAATAAAGTTATTGTTGATCTCCTAAAGGCTCGTTTGTCATGAGAAATTTTCGTGGATATGGGCGAAGGATTTCTAAAAAGGGCCAAGTCCACTTAATTCTTTAGATTTATACTAACAATAGGAAATTAATGAGTCAGTACGAGCAAGGTATGTGTGTTTAAGTAGATATTTCGTGTCCACTAATCAGGAACTTTATTTTGTTTAATGTTTGGCAACATCCTTATTTTATAAGAAATTACCTCGTTTAAAAAAATAATAACAACAATAAAACAATGGAAACTCCAATTTAAATTCAATTTTAAAACTAATATTATAAAATGGCCATATATAATTTGTCCTGAATGTTTCGTATAATACCAATATGCACGTTCCCGTGTCCGCGTTTTATTGTAACACACACAAACGGACACTAGGTTTGTACCTGATTCTTTAAAAGTCGAAGAAGGGTTAAAAATTGAAAATACGAAAATAATCGTAAAAAATATGTATAAAAACAAATTGAATTCATGATTGAATAACTAGATTGCATTGTGGTTTGTTACGTATGTTTCAACTTCTTTGGTTTTGGTTTGTTGTCCGGTATGGCGCGCAGCATCATGTGATAGAACCTTTTTGATTTATATTGTATTAATAGACTATATCATTTACTATCAAGTAAACACGTCATCTTCTTCAGCTCCACAGTCCCTAATATTCCCATTTTGTTGACAATCCTGACTCTGACCTCGTAGCTTCCTCCAAATTGTGTACACAAGAATATCGGTTAAAATGAGTAAATCCCAGAACCCTAGAGCCATGGACGTTTTCAACAATTCTTGCTGGACTCTGTCTAACTCGTCATCCATAAGTGAGCCACAGCCCTGGAACGATTAAGCAAAAGTATCATTAATTCAAATTCTTTAAAATCTAAAAAATATGGGACCAATTCGGAGGGACATATAACATGACTTTCACCTCCGGGAAGAGGTACTGTATAACGTCTTTCCAGTCATCATAGACACTGTCCGATCTGCATTTGTTATTGTCCCGATTTAGAGTCCTATCACAGCAGGATGTCACCCATTTTGGAGGGGGACTGATCGGCTCGGGTGAGATATAAACAAAAGTTTTATTACTGTCTTGCATGCGACTAGGGTCAACCCAGTCAGTGTAATTCCAATAACCGCAACATTTCTGTTGGAAAAAATTCGGCAAAACATCCAGTTTTCATTAGAATTTTTTTGGTTTCAGCATATACGGCCAAATGGGACATGCAAAAAAATCGAATAATATTTTTCTCGGACTCACATTTGTGGACTGAATCTGATGAATCCAACGTAATTCTGACTCAGATTTCATTATAGCAAACAATTTCTTGCCATGCCTAGATTGATTGGTGGTAATAAGGGATGAATGTGTGTCTATCCCATCTATGTCTATAGGATCACCCATTTCTGAGAGTTGAGATTGACTTGAGCTGAGAATTATATTGCTGACTTTACTAGCTTGCTGGTTCTCCCATGAGATCACGAGGAATGTCGAAGACGACAGGACCGAAACGCATAACATCTGCGAGAAACAAATTGAAAGATTTATAATTCATGATTTCGTGTGTGTGTGTGAGCTGTCCTGTCTGCTCCCGTGTACAAATATATGAACCTGTTGAACGGTAAGAAACTTACAAGGTAAGCCAAAAGTGTTAAACGTTCAAATCGAATGAATAGCAACGTGGCGAACGCTAGTAATAGGCAAAGGCTAACTGAAGACACAGCAACCATGTCAAGGTTAGTAAATCCCGTGATTGTAAAGACAACAACGAGTTCGGAGAGAGACGAACCCTGGAGAAAAAAAGACATGAAAAATATTATGGGAATCTATTATGCTATAATTACTCAAGGGTGAACTCATGCAAAGATAAAGGGGGAAAAGTATGTTCTAATCAATAGTCTTCCACTCACCATGGCCAACATCGGGGCGATGATGAACAATCTGTCATTAACTAACCTAATCTTTTGGCACTGACACCGAAACCATCTGAAAAAGGATGGTCTCTGATTCTCATCCGTCTCTGTGGTCATTGCTGGCATTCTTAAATCTTTAAAGCTAAGGGAATCTATCCCTTTAAACTTGTGGATGAATTCTATTTTGCTCGGCTAACCGGAATACACGTTTCCTCTCTGCTATATATAATAACTTTATAACATTCAATTTGTAGGTATATTATGTAATAATAATATCCTAAAAATACTGTTTTTCATCTATGTAATAATAAACTGTGCAGGGTTGTTTCTGATTGAAATGCAAACGTCTAGTCAATCAACTTGATATTTATGTTTTTTTCTTGCCTTTCTGATATTTTTTTCTCTAAGCGCTTGTATAACAAAAATCTTTCCCTGCTTTCTCTCTCTAAATCCCTTTTCGAAGAGAATTTAATTTTTGTTTCTTACGCTACTCCTAAGGAAAGACTATATAGTAATTCAATAGCACTACATACGTGTGAGACTTTAAATCTCTGTGAGGCATGGATATTTCTGTCAGTGTTTCATTGAGCAACTACGTAAAATACATAAGGAAATATATGCTTTCAGCAACAATAGCTGAAAGTGAAAGGATAGTATAATATATCTCTTTATCCAACATAAATCATTCAATTGATATATTAGTTTTAACAAGCACTCTGCAAACGGATTGAAAACCACATATTCTCCACCGAATCAAACCCTCAGGACGGTGGAGTTCTTATGTGTAACATTATAACAACGGAATCCTTAAAAGATGCATTGGAGAGTGGTGATTTTTTTTGGTGATGTTGTGAAACAACTGAACGCGTGAAAAGTAAGGAACGAAATATATATATTATGGAGCAGCACAGAACTGATTTCCACGACACTTTGTGTGGTAGACAACAACGGGGAACGGAGTCTGGAACTGGTTAATGGAAACAAGTTTTAAATTGAAAAATAAAATCTATGTTAGTACTGAAAAAGTTGGTAAATGTAACCCTTTTTCGTATTTTGTGCCGTTATATTGTATAAAAGAGTTTCAGGGCTAAGTCTCACAGTCAGCTGCCGAGAACATCCCTCCACTCGGCCATCTCCGGGTATATGCATATTGGAACATGTAGACATCTACATTCATTTTATGTCTGTTGTGCACACGTTTTATATAGAAAGTATTTTCTTCACATTTCACATGGAGTATTTCTCACATCATGTGCATATCAACATAACTAATAGAAAATACATACAAGATTTTCTCTCAGACCTTTACACACGCTATAATAATATGAACCTCGACACGATCAGGAAACTTTTTAGATCTTGTACCTTGTACCCTGTTCCATGAAAAAAGTAAGGAACATGTGGCTGTGATTGCATGCATGATGGGATGAGGTGCACGGCATGAATATTACATTGGCTTGTATATATTTGTGTAACAGACTCGTAGGGTGATGGTGCTGGTCTCGCCGTGGTACTCCTGAATCCAAAAAAAAATACTCCAAAGAAAAACTAATCGCAAGCGGATGGACTATATACTCACACTCTCGGCTTTTTCTCTGGAATCTCTGCAGACACAGACCAGAGAAAAAGTCAAGTGGTTACTTTTACCCATTCCAGCAAATGCACATCACGCATCCACTACCAGATTCCGATATCGGTTTCCAACAAGGCCCTCAGGTGCACTTTGTGTGATGGTAATAATGTATGGTTGTCTTCCTTCGTCGTGCACATACGTGGAGCAGGTTTTTAGGATGGGAGAAAATTTAGGGTACTTCAGGATCATTTAAAAATTGACACGGGCAATGGGGATATTTCATTAAAAATTCATTTTATCATGGTGAAATGTGAGATGGCTTATTTTATTATTCTCAGTCGAGTTGAAGCCATTATCACTTTCGGGGGTTCATCCGACATGCGAAATTGAAATGTTTATTTGTTCAAGCTCTCAGTTATTACCGGACGTGAGTAACTCTGGTGGGAAACTCCTCCGGACAGAAACCATTCCATATTTTTTTTTTTGAGTAAATGACCTTTTTCCTTCCTGAAGGAACCTCACATTTTCTCGTTGAAAATTGAGGAAATTTGCAATTCTGTGCTCCGCCTGCTTTATAAATGGATGACGTGCACTGCATGTTAATAAGGTTTTAGCGAGAGAGAGAAACGCCAGAAGAGAGAGAGAGAGAGAGAACATATCATTTAAACACTTCATCTGTTGCGACGTATATTTGTACATTTATCCTCACATTCCATTTTGACAATGAGTTGAGTGTGAATGATGAGGTCAAAATCAAAGCTGAAAGGTGAAAAGCTTTGTCTTTTTTCCTCTTCAAGTCTATTTCATTTTAGCTACGATCACAATGCGTTGCGAAAGGAATGTCAAAAAATTCTCCGGTTTTGCGACTTGAGATGGTTTATGATCATGATCTCGTAAGCAAGCAAAAATACCATAAAAATATTACATAATATTACCGACGCCTAATACGGCTTCGCATATGATTCTTATTTTTTAATGGAGACCTTGTATTCGTATTGCAATCTCTGTAGCGTGCTAAATTCTTTATTTTTTAATTGAGATGCTGCTAGCTTTCTCGCCGTTCGTACAAGAATTATTCTCTGCGCTTATCGAGCAGAGAATCAACTAATGGGCATATTTCAGATAGAGCACACAAAAACGTCCTGTCACGGATTAAAAGCCTTTGTCGGGTGATTCTCTCATGAAAGAAAGTTTTATCTGGAGGGGATTTTTGTTGGAAGAGTTCCTACTTTGTGTCTGGCTGACGCGGCATGCGAAAAACAACGTACTATAACGCACAAAAGCTTCAAAAAGCTTATCCACTTTTTTGGCATGAAGGCAAGGAAGTGAAAAACGAATGTAAGTTTTGTGACAGATGCAGGGAATTATTTAAGGTAATATAAACACACGATGAGAAACGTATAGAGCGGTCCAAGTATGGATCCTCCACTACCACCACTCTGCTTTTTTTATACTTTCATAACATCACTGAAGTTGCATCATTTTGCTATTGTGTTGCACTAGGTTTGGTGAAAAATGTTGAAAACAACGTAGGTATACTTGTATGCGTGAGAGAGGGAATACGACAGCTTCTTGATATGCGTTTCAACTATTTTAATTTATGACCCTCTGTGCTTGAAACGGAAACAAGTTCTATAAATCGTGGAAAAAATTCTTCCGCTCCTCTTCTGCATTATGTTACTACTACTTTACATCCGTCAGTCAATGAAATGGGAGATCGTCGGAGAATATATGAAGAAAAAATGGAATTCGAAGGCTTTTAGCTCGGAAAGACACATAAAATGGTATTGAGAAGGCCCATTATCGACAAGAAGATAAGTATTTACAAGACCGCCATTGTGTATGCACATATCGTTTTCCCTGCAACCTGAGAGCTAAAGTAGTGACACGCCATATTATACAAAAGCGATATAAAAAACGAACAACGAAATCGTCGCGCTTTATAAATTGCCTCGTTTCGTATCATTCACAAAGGGGAATCGCGCATAGTGAGATGGAGCCCAGTAGAAAACCTATAAATATTAACGGGAAACCTGAAGCAAATTAAATGAGCGTGAAGAAAGCATGAATAAAAACCTCCATTTTCTTTCTTCCGAATTACATGCACCGATGTCTCCATATCGAAGCGTTACTTATATTGAAATGATTTGGAGGGCTTGAACGAATGCTGTATACGTTTTGCAGAGTTTTTTTACTCACATCACATCTGGTAATGTCCCCAAGGTAGAAGAAGCAGGAGAATAACGGAAATCGGTTCGGAAGATTGATGTGGTTAGCCTGAGGATATACGTAGTGTGCATGTTTAAGAAATTGTGTAGACTGTACTACAATAAACATGTGCATACACATTATTGGCACAACATATTTATTCAGCAGAGAGAGAATCTTGGAAGAGAAAAAAAAACGAATAACAGTGAAACTGAATCGCCGCCAAAACAACCACCACTCAAGAGTTCGTTGAGTGTGATTTGAGGAAGCTGAAAAAAATCGGTGAATTTCTTCCTCGTTAAAACAATGCTTTTAAACTACATCGGCACACAACCACAAATACAATACGGATTCCGTATTACGTAAAATTGCTATATGTCGGGTGTTCATTCAAATGGTGGAAATGTGTACCAGGGAAAAGTGCGAGCATCTCCTAAAAAGTAGATCTGGGATCTATCTCTCAAGGAGCCAAGAAACTGAGGAAAGTCAAGAGGAATGCCACCGCTGCTGCACTGATGATGATAACAACACGGATGCAAAGTAGTTCCAAGGTAAATCTTGGGTAGTGCACACGCGATTCATCATTTTTATCTTTCACCTCCAAACGCTGTATTGCAGTGGAGTACAGCAGTACTTCCAAGTAGTTCTGTGGTGGTATAAGAATTACGATTGCAAGAAAAACAAATCTGATTTTTATCAAGTTTCCAATGCTGCTGAAGATTAAGTGAGAGTTTTCGACATTAGAGACTCGAACAGGTTTTGAATAGCTTATTTCTAGAACTGACTGTGAAAACATTTCTCTTTTTCATGGTGTGAAATTGTGTAGGAGGCTGACAGCCTCACTTACTTAAAGAGAAAGTTGATAAATTGATTTTGCTGGTGTATACTTTAGTACCATTCATAAAAGCACAAAAATGAGTGGAAAAACGGACCCAATGAGCCAGGAACTTATAGAGTTACATAAGGACGGTGATTATCGTGGAATCATTGAGCGGCTGCATCAAGTGATTCATGGGGATGAGAGGAACAAGCTTCACCTCCTCCATCTTCTCTCCTGGCCTACTCCAACGGAAGAATCTTTGGCGGATTTGGCTGCGGATGTGTATTCCCTTCGCGTGTCTCATATTTACAGTATAAATTGCGGCACTGGGTTGCTGGAATGGTTATTGTCGCAATTTCTCCTGAAGCACTACAAAGAAAGTGACATTGACTACGCGAAACGGATCGAGCTTACAGGTGTTGAGGTAGATTTTCGATGGTGGAATTCAGCTTACGCGCCGCCACAGTTTGTTCCATTGCAATTCGTGGGGAAGGACTTCGCCGCAGAGAATCCTTTCGGAGAATTTGACGACATGGCGATGTTCTGCTACTTCAGCAGTATGCCTAAACTACAGAGCTATTTGAACGTATTTCTCGGCTCGTTCGTACTCATCATCGGACCGATTCAAACCCCCTCGCAGTATTTCGTCAGCAACAACAACGACGACGAGATAGCGGATGTTGAGCTTACAGAGATTTTCAAACTACCAAAGGCTGACTGGAAGCTTATTATTCTTAAGCAGTTTGGACTTATCAAGACTGATCATATCGCCATTTATCGGAGGATTGAGAAGACGTTTGCATCAACCAATAATAAAAGGTAAATTGAAATTTCCATTGCTTTAACTAGCCAAATAATATTTTGCATGGAAATGAAAAAATGAATCATCGGCACACATTTGCATGAATAATGTGTTGTCACTCTTTTTGTGTGAAAAAGATAACAATCTCACTGTGTAATGGGAACTGCTATATATCCCTTCTTTTTCAGAAAAAGTTCAAGGCTTCATTGTGCAATCTGAGAATGACAAGCCATTTGGGAACACCACTCACATCGTCACCCTCATCATCATAACGATGGATCACTAGAAAACAGTTATTTTGTCGAGAAAAAAATGCATGCAGCTATCGACAAGCGTCGTTGGCAAACTTCCATCCTTCGGACTGTGCCAACCCGTCAGCCTGTGTCCATGAGCAGGCTCCACTCTTCCATGGTTGCACTTCGGGCGGAATGTTACTCACTCACGATATATCTATTCTATTTGCTATATGAATCACAAGTGTGGATTGTAACGACATCTCTATACTTCTATATCAATTTCATTACTATGTGCCCCAATTTCTAGCTGGTATAAGATTTACATTAAGATTTCCACGCTATCTCTGTATTTTGCAGTAATCTCAACTATATATCTCTAAGCCATCGTGTGTTTTGAATTTTGTGGACGCAACATGTAAAATATAAAACGTAAAAGTAAACATTGAAACAGCACTAAAAAAGGAGCGTCGATTTTTATGCACTTTGATCTGATTTCATTCAAATATTTAGGTCTTGAGTATCATACTCTCAATGTCTTTATATACCGGAATACATGTACCGAACAATGCGTAGAAGTTGCCTACAACCATAAATACTTATACTTAAGAGAGGAAGATATGTGGAAACGCATTCCTGAGGGAGAATTCCTTGGGAGTTGGGACGAAAACGGGAAGCGTATATATTGATTTCTTTTTCAATGAAGAATTTCTTATATTATGTTTGTTTTACGAATTGGACCATTGGAAAAATTCACCCGTATTTTACTTCATCCACATATAAAAATACTGATTTTTACGTAGCATATCAAAACTGAAAACTATCATCTCGTTGCGTGTCCCAAACAAATTATCAACATATCACATAACTACATTTACTCCTAACGAAACTTTTGTACTTGAAATAAGGACATAGATATGCGGTACACATAATTAAGCTACTTCTTGAACACGTGCAGAATCTTTTGGATATAAACACTTATGTCATGCATTTTTTCTACTGAAACTGAAACCCAAGAATATTTTGATAATTACACCATTGTAATTCGAATACAGTCGTTTCCCTTGGTAGAATACATCTCTCTCAAAATGGGTTGTGTAATTAATATCAAGATTCAAGAGGTTTGGCCTACCACTTGGAGAACTGCGTTTTGCATAATATTTGTGCATCTTTTAAGCAAAGATTACACAAGAAATAGCAGAGCTCGAAGAGAACTCCACACACACCATACCACCGTCATACGAAGCAGGTTCATCACGCATTTTCAAGAGAGAAAAACACATATATGATTGTGGCAGAAGCAAAAAAAAGTTGATAAAGAGTCATTAAGAAAAAAAACAGAATGTGGAAGTGGAGGTGTTCTGCAGTCGGTTGCGGAGAACAAGTGTATTATGATGACGAAGGAAATATCGTAAAATATTTGGCATGTTGCAAGAGTACATTCACTCACTGCAACACACCGCGCATCCTCATCTTTGGTCATGTGTGGAGTGTGGAAGGATTGCAACTTGCAACGAGAAACAAAGTTTTAGGAAACTCGTGGAAAAAAAATTCTTGCATTATACAACAAAAAAATAGCTAGGCAAGATGTTTTTTTTGATCTCATAGAGTTTTGTCTACCTAATACTTAACTCATTATCAGCGTGTTGCGTAAAAAAAACAGCTAATCCAGCGAGACAGCTCCACTAGAGAACCAGACACGATGAAATAACCTGGAAATACAATGAACAAAGTATACACATTTTTTTACATGTACAAGTAAACATTTGAGTATTTTTTCAAGTAGATGATGTATCATCATGTCAGAATAAGTACGATACAGCAAGAAGAGGAAGAGAGGGAGAGAAAAAAGGGCTAGATGAGAGACAGAAGCATCACAGGAGGAGGAGATGTATGCAACTGTGCTTGTAAGGGAAATTGCTGGATATTAAATATATTATTACTCAGGAGAAATTATTGTTGTTGTATGCTGCTGCTGAAGATGTGAAAGCCCATCCCCTTAATCAAAAGTCATAGCATAGTTTGGGGTTGAAAAGAAATGACCTTGTTGATCATTGAACCTGGACAAAACTCTTAACAGAAATTCTCATCTAGAGGTTCCTGCACTCATCTTCCTCAAATGCAAATGCCTTCTCATCTCCACTCACAGCCCCATCCGTAATCTGTAAAACTGATGGGAAAAACTCAAGAAGATGGGAGAGAGGAGGAGGACCAATGTCTGATATGCGTTTACACTCTTCCTTAAAGAGGAAAGGTACTGAACCGAGATTTGTTCATCGTATTCTTCCTGTTATGTGCGTTAACTTTTCTTACATAATATGCGTGTGGTGGCGAGTGATTGAGATAGCTGGTGGAAACGTACCTGCTTAATGAGTACACACTAAATACCATAAAATACGTCATGATGAGTGTTCAGGTTCCAGTTGAGTCTCTAAATTACACTCAGTTTCAATTTCAAAGTTCACTGGTCAACAACCCGTGTAGCTTTGCCTTGGCTGGGCGTATACGGTTTTCATTGAACAAAGGACATTGTCAACAGTTTCAATGTCACAATAACAATATTGCATTCACATTTATAAGAAAATAGGCACTAGTTTAATATTGTTTACGCATCAAGAGAAACATGAGTTTGTATTTACAGTATTGGATCATCATTTTACTAGTCATAGGTTTACAGGATGCACTCGGCGATTCGAAAAAGCCTTTAGAAGTGCCTTCGGTACCTGGACAAGGGGGCAAGCCAGCGAGAAATGTGTGCTACTTTAGTAACTGGGCAATATATCGGGAAGGGATTGGCAACTATACTGTAGAAGACATTCCTGTTGACAAATGCACCCATGTCATCTACTCATTTATTGGGGTGTCGGATGTTACATGGGAAGCCTTGATACTGGATCCTGAGGTATAATTCAAGATCTTTTGGACAAAATATCCTTTTGCCAGGGTAGTCTCTTTCTTAAGGCATGTATGTAAATGTATATATTGTATGTATACACAGTTGGATATCGACAGGAAGAACTTGGAAAAGTTTATCGGGTTGAAATCGAAAAATCCAAATTTGAAAGTCTTGCTGGCGGTTGGAGGATGGGCAGAGGTGCAAATGCGCACTTGTATTAACTTTATTGGAACGTTTGAAATGTGATGAGAGAATAGTCGTGTTGCATACATATTTATTTCACGCTCCATTCTATGTAGGGTGGTAAGAAGTATTCGGAAATGGTTGCGGTTCCGAAAAGGAGAGCCACTTTTATTACGAGCGTTGTTCGTAAGTTGACAATGGCTTGAAATTATAAATTATAACTTTGTAAAATTTGTTTTAAATTCACATCTTCGTAATCTGGATTTTGATATTGAAAGGGCTAATGGAAATGGGATTCGATGGATTTGATCTCGACTGGGAATATCCAGGAGCAAGTGATCGAGGGGGTTCGTACAGCGACAAAAATAATTTCCTCGACTTTGTCAGGGAGCTCCGCTCCACGTTCAACAAAGTTAACAAAGACTGGGAAATAACGATGGCAGTTCCTGTAGCAAAATTTCGCTTACAGGAAGGGTACCACGTTCCGGAGCTTTGTCGGTAACATATTTTTTCCTATAACACTTTTAGGAACATGAGTGATAGAGTTGAATATGGTGGATTTCTTTGTCTCCTCAGACATTTGAATGCGATTCACGTTATGGCATACGATTTGCGAGGAAATTGGGTCTGATACTAAGCAAAGCAGAAAAAAATAATATATGAGTCTTGGTGTTGATGAACTGGTGACGTTCATTCCATTTGAGCTTTGTTATGTTTTTTTGTGTATGTTATATATTTGTGCAGGTTGGTTATGCAGATGTGCACACGCCACTTTACAAACGCTCCTTTGATCAGTACGGATATGAGAAGTTGAATGTTAATGACGGCTCACAGTTGTGGGTTGATATGGGCTGCTCACCAGACAAACTCGTCATAGGTATGGCGTTCTACGGAAGATCTTTCATTTTGGGAGACTCGCGTAATACAAAACCTGGAGCGTATATTGTCAAATGGGAGGATGGTGGTGATCCTGGTGAATACACGCAAGCCAGAGGCTTTATGAGTTATTATGAGGTGCACAACCGATAAAGACAAATGATAATATGTACTTCCCTTTTCGTGCCAGGTTCTTGTTGTTTAGATATGTCTGCAAATTTAAGATTTTCTACTTCTCTTTCTACTTTAGATTTGTTTACGGTTGAAATCTGGCAATTGGACTAAAGAGTATGACGATGTTGGAAAATGCCCGTATATGTATTCCGGAAAAAACTGGATCGGATACGAGGACGCAGACTCGCTCCAGATAAAGATGGACTGGCTCAAGCAGAAAGGATATGCTGGGGTGAATTGACATGACTCATGGTTTCCTGGATGTCATGATGAAAAAATTTGCAGAACTTTTTGAAAGTGTAGTTTAACTCTTTTAGAGTATGAACTGGGCAATTGACATGGACGACTTTCGTGGAGTATGCGGACCTAAAGATATTTTGATCGACACGCTTTGGAACAGTAACTGGAAGCATGATTTAGTAAACTGTGAATTTTGGAGTCCGAGTTTATCCAAGAATTTCAACTTTTTCCAGATATGAAGGACTACGTCGTTCCAACGGTTGCGGAACAACCTGACAATCGTCCCGAATGGATGTTGCCACCTCCAGCAAGTGAGAATCCGAATATCCAAATTTCAGCTGCAACCCCAGGACCGATACAACCAAATCCGACAACCACGTCCAAACCTCCATCCACTGTTACTCAAGTTGTAACGGAGACCTCAGTGTCCTTTGCTACGTCCAGTGTGACATCATTCGAAACACCGTCACCACAACCTACCTTCTCAACTACAGCTGCCCATGTAACATCCAGCACTACTGACGCATTCCCTTCTGAGCAAACACCAGGCCCAGATACATCAACGATGGACTGCAGTCAACAGGACTTTTTTCCACATCCTTCAGACTGCGGAAAAGTGCTAAAAAATACAACTGTTCGTTCCAATCCTAGTTCAAATTAATTCAATAAAATTTGTAATATTTTTTCCATGTATTTTCTCAGTATTACTGGTGTGTTTTCGGAACACCTACCGAATATAGCTGTTCTCCAGGAACAGAGTGGAACCAAAGCGGAAAGTACTGCGGATGGCCGTCCTCTCATTCCAGTAGTCAATGCAGTTTCAAGGATTTCGAAGGTTTAATTAATACCATTGAATAGCGACCTTCCAAAATGAGGAATTCCGTTGGTATGTATGTCTTTCGTAAAATTCTTCCGACTTTATTACCACACACATGTACCAAAAATATTCACAGAGTGTAGTGCAGCTTTAGTTTCATTGTTATTACGCACATTGCTTATATGAGAGAGTGAACATGTTAATAAATATCATTTCGCATTCTTGAGCACGCGCAATGCAGAAATTCCATGTAGCATTTTAAATATTAATAGAAGTTAGTCGGCGATATGTGTGTCTTTATGAACAACGTCAAGAAAGTAATCTCCTTTCGCTCTGGAAAAATAATTTGTAACTCTTTTACAATTAGGAATCATGTCAGAGTTGAATTATCATAAAAAATATTCCGAACTTACTGTGGATTTGCATACTGCCCAAATGCCACCGGTTTGGTGCAGTAGCTCTTCATTTTGTACATCATGTAAGAAGTTGACTGGCAAGCGTATAGTTTCTTATTATAAACCGAGTCCGTAAAGTACTCCCAAGCTCTTCAGCGAACAAACCCACAATCAAAATCATTAAATCTTTACAAATGGAAAATAATTGAAATGTGTAATTAAACAAACCTTCCGTGTGCGCAGGAACCTGTCATAAAATAATTAAAACTTATCAGAAACAGAAATCCAATTAGTTTTTTACACGATCTTGAGGTCATTTAAGTACCTTGTAGGCCTGGAATATCCTGAACCATATCGAGCATCCCACATCCAGGTTGGTTTGGGCCTCCACCGTTAGGCTTTAAAAAATGGTATGCCTCCATAAGTCATGTACTTTGAAAGTATTGATTAAATAGACCGAATTCCAATGAATCTTACATAGAAATCAACGTGCCCAATCGAATTTGCATATCTCAACGTTGCCGATGTGTGCATGACATCAACGAACGTTGCATCTGTCTTGTCGAGCTTATCACGCAGGTTCGAATAGTGATAAGTCAAACCGCCAGGTTCCAAAGCTAAAAAGAATTTTCCAAAGTACTAAAATCTGAATTTTATGAATAAGGTTAACTATGAATTGCAATTTGTGGTTCATACCTGTAATCCTACCGACCAATTGTCCTGTGGATCTTTTCATGTGAAAGCCAGCATTCCCAGCAATCTACGGTTGAATTAAATTTTAAAAAGTCAGGATATCATGATAAAAATTCAGGGCATAAAAGGAAAATGACTATCTACTCGTATGCATTTTGTACCTCTGCTCCTAGAGAAAAGCCGACGAGATGCACACTCGTGGGATCTTTCAATACACGTTCCATAATTAAAAACATGAGGAAATTGGAAACACGCTTCCCAATTCTAGGTACATTTTTCACTGCTCTGGGATACCCAACGGCCATATTCGCTATTCTTCCTAAATCCGGCTGAGAAACGCCTTGCCAGTCGACCAATATTATATTGGATTTAAATCCCATACGTAGGTAAGCTTGAAAAAATCCAAAATAGTATTACAGTTCATGAGTACTTGCAGACAGTTATTTTTTCAAAGTTGTAAAACCACAACTTACCATCTTTAGTTCGTTGAGGATATCGGTTCGTGTAATTTTGCATGTATCCATGTATTAACAAAATTGGGTAATAGCTCGGGTTGTAGCTGGATAAGCTGACATTGTTCCCTACGACGATTTCCTCTTTGTAATTTAAATTACTGGAAATAACGTACACAAGACATTACTGCATTAAAATCAAAATGTTAACTGTCGCCGGTGATATGATTAACTTTTTTGTGGAAGAATATGTACTTTCGATTGGGGTATAGAAAGAACTTGACAGCGTCCCTTTGTGAGATCCGACGCTGCATTGGTGGTGGTGGAGGCATGGGAGTTGTTGTCGTCTTCTTTGTGGGTGGCTGAAATGGGCCATAATATGGATCTCTCCAGCCACCATGGCATACATCACAGATGAGTACTACGAAGGAAATCACCGTCACAAATAATATCTCTACCTGCTGCCGCATGACTAGTCATGCACAATTACAGAGGAACACATAAATGTAGATTTTTCAAAATGTAAACTATATCGTTTACACCAGTCGGGAAAACTTTAAACTAGACTTTAAGCTGGGTTCGTGTAGATTCTACGAAAAATTTATCTGGTAGACCACACTAATTACTTGACTGCGCACTACTAGTAATGACCAATTTGAACTGATTTATGTGCCAAATAATGCAATAGTAAAGTTGCATGCAGGCATATTCTAAACGATATGAAAAGCGAAATGCGACACACACCACCACATCTAAACCTGCACCGGTTACAACATGCACTTATTCTGCTGCTGGGTTTCAATTTGAGCCACTAGAAAGTAAACGATCAACTTTAGGTAAAATCTCGATTTCATCTGAGTCTCTAAACGCAAGACCAAGTATTTATTATTGAGATGAATCAAGACTAGTGGGCCACATTTTTATGTTGACGACGACGCTAAAAGGGAAGTCGTAAAGGTAGATATCTCGTCGTAGTTAGTCCTACTGCACTTCATCATTATATGCACTTTTGAACTTGAAACGGTGAGGTTGACGGGTTGACTGATTGTGAGTAGCTCTGGCTTTCATAGTGCGTGCGTATAGACTACGACTAAACCTGAGCTACAAGTAAAAAAATTAAATCGTCCTTATTACCGGGAACAAGTTTCTAATGCGTCAAGAAAGGGAAAAGATAGTGCATCTTTCAAGCAAAACACATCCTTCCGCTCATTTTGATGAATACTGAAGAGCGCAAACAATATTGCACTACATCATGTCATTTTTAGTCATTAGTTTTGTATGATTGTGCTCAGCGTTCAGCGTACCTCAAGTATAGTATGTCAAGCGCATGTGAGAGAAATGCCTTTAGTGCACCTTATCACTTGCAATAAAAATGCGAGCGAATATTTTATGCGTGAACGGAATAAATTATTAAAGTTTTAGTAAAAAGTGATTTGTGCGTTAATTTTTTTATTAAAGTAAACTGATACCAGAGCGCATTCATAGTATTGTTTCCAAAAAGATGGGAGATTACTCCGTATACATTCCTTCGCATGCGAATATGCGTATATAGAGAGTGAAATGACATGGTTAAAATTATACAATTGCTCTATCAATCCGTAAAGCTATTTAGAATAATAATTTAAATTAACACGCAAACATAATTAGATTGCCATACATTTCGTGTTATCGCGTTTCCTGCCTGATATATCCTTTAAATACGCTTACTCTTGTGACCGTATACTGAGGAAATAGTCCCCACGAACGCTGCAAATTAAAATAAATTTACGAAAATAACGACATCCTTTAAATAAACACAGGAAGAATATGCTTTCAAGTCTGAGAAATGTGTAAAGCAAAAAACTACCTTGGGGAAACACGGTGCCCGAAATTAACTTGATGTTTGCAGCCGTTGCCCAACTTGAAGCTGAGGAACGAGTTAGCTTCGCATGCTTTCAAGTTCTCTTCCAAAACAGATCGTGTGTAGTAATCCCATGCTAAAGCCGACGAACATGAACCTACATCGCGATCATAAGGTGTGACAATAATAAGAATCAGTTTCAAAATAAATTTTCTAGACCCTACAATTCCAATTCCTAGTTAACTGATATACCTGGAGAACCATCAAGATCCCGTTTCGGATCAGCAGGCAACAAACATTCTGGCTGAGTTGGACCACCTCCGTTCTTCAAGACAAGAAAGATGAACTATACACAAATTCAGTAGAACAACGAAATGTGACGTACAAAAATGCAACTTACCGGAAAGAAGTCTGCATGGCCAATTGATCCTGCTGGCCCGAAGGGTCCGTTTGCAGTGTGTATGACATCGACAAACTAGTTTAAAATTTAATCCTTGTTAGTTTTACTATAATTTTTGTTGTCCAATTCGAATTGACGTCATACCTCCCTGCTAATTTCATACCTTTCCATCCGTTTTGTCCAGTTTCTCCGACAAAGCTGTATAAATGTTATGCTGTGGGCCACTAGGGTCCAGTCCAGTTATTCGTCCCACAGATTCCCCTGTTGCCTGCTTAACTCTGAAGCCCACAACACCAGCAATCTAATAACACGAACATGTTCCTCATAATAATTTCATATAGCGTGTCAATTAGGTATAGTCAATTAGCTTAATATGTCTACCCACGTGAGAACCTAGTCCATATCCAATCAAATGAATCTTGCTCGCATTCTCCAACTTTGTTTCGTTCCTCAAATACAAGACGAACTCTGACAAGTGCTTCGCCACACGTTGCACATTTTTGGACGCTTCTCTCGTACTCAAAGGAATACCTGCATGCGGATTCTTGAATGGTAAGATTATTCCTTGCCAACTCACAACCACAACGTTTGACGGATTGCCTTCCTTCAAAAGAGCTTATTGATGAACATAATGAAATGCATGCATGTTTAATACTTAAATCATCACAGTATCAGATATTAAAAGTAATTAAGATTCACCATTCTTCAAAGACTGGGGTTGCTTGTCAGTATAGTTTTGTTTAAACCCATGGATAACGACGGTGAGGATCTTGTTAGAATCATAAGGTTTCAGAGACCCCACGTCACCAAGTCGCAAGACCTGGCTTTCTTCGGGGTTTCTGATGAAACATCATATGTAATATTTTTACCTGGTACAATATAGGTTGATTTGAGTACTTATTTAGGAATTATTAACTTACGACACATTATTGTACAGAAAGTAACGGACATTGTCTTTTGAAAATGCCCTTCTCAGACCATTTCCACGCTTTGGAAACTTGTTCGCAAGTTTGTTGGCATTGAACGGGGCAGATGCTGGACTTGTAAAGATTTCACTGGGAAACACGGTACACAGCACAAACAAGGAAACAAATAACCAATTCATTTTATAAAAAGTCTTACATTAACTATCCACTTCAACCACTTCGAACCCTGAAGGTCTTGATGCTAAAGAGTAAATGGCAGTAAGAAAGTATGAAGAATTTCTCACGAGGAAATGTATGCAGAACATCATTGACATGCAAAATGTAATAAATTAAAACGAAAGTATAGCAAAAAAAAATATAATGACACAAGCAAAAGGTTGATACTTTTACCTGTAATTACCTACAATTTATTATTTTTTGTACGTATCAATACTAGTTCATTGATAACACAAATGATTGAAGAGGAAGACGCCACAGGGAGTGAGAGCATATCCGAAATATTTGGCCAATGAGCATATATTCTTAGAGAATAGAAGTTCTTTGCTCTTTAATATAAGGCATCATGCCCTTATCATAATTTAGATGTAGATCGCGATTTGACAAAAACGTCTGGGAGTATGAATGAGGTATGAAGAAGAGCTATAAAAAGGACGAGCGTCGCATCTTGAATTTGAAGCAAACTGTCACATGTGATTAAATTTATTTGCTCATCTAAGCAATACGAGGCACTCGGAGAATTTTAGGCGTTTATCCGTCCACAGCCTGTCATGATCATTTTGTAAAGTATGGGTTATTGTTATTGATGAGTAAGGTGATAGCGCGAGTTGGGAGCTTGCAGGTCTCGTTGCTGCTTGATTGTCATTAAACTTTCTACGCGCAGTGATAAAGCAATCATGACTGAGCTGATGGCATGCACATTGTCATTGTTCAGCTTAAATTAGATACAATTAAATAAACTAGCATTAGGGTCACTGGTACATTTTCAACTGTTGGTCAATCAGTGCACTTTGAGATCTGAGAATGAGCGACTTATTATTACGGTTCATCTCTTCAAACCTGTCCTTATTGCAAAAAAGAGAATGGAGTCAAATGGAAAATTTTAGCTCGTAAAAATAAACAAACAAACAAGGTTGCGTAGAGTTGCGTTGCAAAAACACCTTTTTGCATCGATCAAAGAAAACTGCATGTCCTCATTCTTCTCGGCACGGATGTTTTTTTGCTCAGTGATTTCATATTTTACCCAGTGCGGGACTAGAGAGTTTTACTTCTCGCAACAGAGGTGAAGGTATTTTGATTCTAATCGTATAAATCATCTCCCGTTATTTCGCCTGCGCCTTCTCAACTAACTCAGGGTCAATTACTTTTGAATTTTGCATCCGTTGCATACAAAGCTTGTTTAAACGACTTTAATATTCATGAATTATGAGGATTTTATGCCGATGTTTGATCTTCATTTCCACATTTTTGATGCACAACATTGAATAAATATTAGTCCATGGTTGTAATGATAATTCTAATTGAACTTTGAATCACGGGCACATTTTATTACTTAAGTCAACTTCTCAACAATTTTATGTTCACCACGGGATCAGTTATAAATACATTAATCTATATAGTATTTATAATATATATAATGGCCATACAATAAACAGTACATATTCATACGGGTAATTATATCGGTAAGGTAAAACATGACTGAGAATAATAATAAAAATTTCCTCGAATTTGGAAAGCGATCTACGTTGCGTACTCAATCAAGAAGACGTACACAATTATCAGGAACTGCATACGACGATATGGTATTCGTGGCAATGAAGCATACAAATTTGTTCACGTAAATCGCTTAAAAATTCAAGATTAAACACTAAAAATAGGACTAGTCATCATCGTCGTGATACTTGAATGGATGAGGTTTACTCAGCTCATCATAAGAATGTCTCAACTTTCCAATTTCAGTAACTTGGAAGAGAATTTTGATGAGGATCACAAACATATCTATGAAAATCCAAACGACTTTGTACGCCAGCCCAAGGATTCTATGGATATAGTTAATTATTCCAAGAAAGCTGGTCGCGTATACTCTGTGATAAGGCCAATACTCTAACGCATGATCAAGCACAATCGGTGGGTTTGGAACTTGAAGGATGAATTTGTTCCCCGCTGTAATCAACTCAGTCCGTAAGCGTTTCCTTGAGCAAAGAACAAAAAAAATCACAAAAAATCACGGTTATCTTAATAACGTCTACACCTCAACTAAAAGTTTATGTAGAACACGGAACTCACTTTTTATCTCCGGGATTCCGATAAATCTTATTTCGGATTTTCACATAGTCTCGGAGACGCGGTGGTTGATATGCTAATTTGGTCCTATGCAGCTGACCTTCGGTCTCACTTAAATTAGCTATTACTCCTAACAGTAGAATGAACGAAGACACCACACCCTTCCAAGATCTCATTTTGATGCCCTAATTACAATTAAAGGTCAACTAATTAGCACCATCTAAAACCCTTTAATTATAAGTAAGCTGGGAATCAGTTGATCAGTTGCCGACAGTAAGTGACCAGTGGGACCGCAACACACTAGTTCCCTCATGATTCTAAAATTTGGTTCAATATGTAACCTGTGATCAAAGAAACTCATAAAAAGATGGTCTATGCCTATGACGTTGCGAATGTTCGCTGAACTACCTGTGAAAGTTTAAAGATTTCGAATCAAGACTAGCCATACCACAGCAGTATGTATATAGCATTAAGACTTGCATAATTGTGGAAAAATATCAAAGTCTTTACAATATCTCGTCATTCAGTGAAACATGCAATTTGGCATATTAGTAAAAAACGGAATTGCGTATGTGTGTGTAGTATTACATACAACCGGAATACAATGGCTAGAGTAATGCAAAACTCTTGTCTCTTCCTTCCGTCTTCCCTTTGCAGAAACGTGATCATCGTTTTAACATTGTAGTTTGAAAACTTTTTTTCGAAACCAAATCCTCTCAGGTGTTTGTGGTTGCTGTCGCGTCATCAACTTTCAAGTCGATTATACTTTGATAATGCTTGCAAATTATTTACAAGCGCACTTATTAGACTTTTCTTACGAATCAAGTTTTGGGCAAGTTTAGGGAATTTGGGTAGAGCAGTCGAATGCTCCTTTGAATGTGGAGCAGTAGGATGAAATCGAAAGCGACGAGGATATACGGTGATTCCTACAAAGTAGTTGTGAGCTCCAATAACAGGGTATAAGAATAGTGTTATGTTGAAATGCAAAGGGGTATGATATATCCCAATATTTAATAATTAAGCTAGTGTCTCATATAGAACGTGTTGTTTGCAGTATGCAGGTGACGTGACGTGACATTGAAAGCTAGCATATGAAAACTCGTTTCTCAGCCTCAACAATATTCATATACCTGACAAAACAATCAGATATTATAAAGCCTTCATCCTTTTGTTTTCGATTCGACCACGAGGAGTGTTAGAGGTTAAGGTTGCCGTTGCCGTAAACAGTGCACAGTACACACACGCTCTTTGCTGACGAAACATGCAACTCGAGGTTATTGCCATCCATGCATTTTTCGCATCTCGTTGTAAATGTAAGGATGAGGTTTCTTCATTTTTGTGTGGGATTCCTTTCTACTTTCACTTTGTGCGAATAAATTGACAAAATTTACAGCAAATAACACATGTATTTTCATGTCTTATGTTTATTGCTAGCATTGAAGTTGAAGAGTTACAATTTGAATGTCTTGCATTGCATGTTTGAATGCATATTTAAATACACAATGTCGGCCATTGTGAAGGTATTTGCAAGGAAATGAATGACGTATTGCTTGTGTTTCCGTTTGCATAAATTGAATACATATTTGCAATGAAAAAAGTGGGTCCTTAAGTAAATTTGAGCCCGGTTTTTACTGCACAAAAATGCGGATTATCTAACATATTAATAATATTATCATACATAATATACCGTCGTGGTATGGTTATTCGATATATTATGTTTGTGGTTTATTATCTTTAGGTTACACACCATAACAAAACATACTGATATCAATGACGAATTAAACTGCGCTTGGATGAGGCTAACCGATATGCATATATAATTAACTATATATTATTTTATATAACTTAAAACCCTATTTGAATCCAAGTCAGTCTAATGTCTGGAGTGGAATGCGAAAAAATTTAGCGTGCGACTAATAAAAACTCTCTCATTCATCCTTTATGTTGCTTCGTCGGCGTCTAATCTGCTTTCGGTAGTGTGCACGTCGGCATAAGTTCACTATCTAGTATATTGGTTATTGTCTCAAATCCCATCATATCATCATCAAAGTAATCTAGATGATGTCGGGATTTGTGTGAGATGAGAATCCAACTTTGAACTTTAATCTGAAAGTTAATAATCACAATATTTGTAATACTCGAAACAATTAAGAGTAATCCAGACTATCAGCAACAATATCCTCATTTCATGAATTTTGTGATGTTGATGTTGTGGTCTGTGCGTGCATATACATGCGCTGCTACATGTATTATAATTTAAAAGAAAAGCTGTTCAAATATAATTAAATTAACTGATGGTACGTCCATAATATATGCAATAATTACACGGACTGTAAATAATCACTGTACATGATCAGATCTGTTGTGCAGGTAGTGTCAGTCAGCTTGAAAACAAGCAAAGGTGTAAACGAAGGTTCAACGATCCTGTACAATTTAAGTATTATGCAATCCGTTGATGTAAAACTATGCATGGACATCGACGGATTCAACATTCCTACGCAAGTATGTGTTTACATAAGATTCACTTCCGAAATTACACAGTACCGTTTCCGTTATATCTGTATGCAGTATGCATGCCCAAAACGTTAGTTCCTGATGACTGCGAGATTACCAAGTTTGAATTGATAAAAGTTACAAGCATACATGATTATTTTTACAAGAATACAAAAAGAAATTGAATTCGGAGGAAGAAACATCATGTCACACATTGGTTGATATGTTCGTTCTTTTCCAACTCGTTTCCACATTAGAGAGCAACACTCTCGAAAGATTTATTCCAAGATACATAATGCATCTGGACTGTTGAGAGTCGGCACCACAGAGGTTACCTTGAAGTTTAACGGGCAAGCGGAGTAAATGTTTTATTTCTTGGAGCGACAAGGAAATATGTCTTTTACAACTATGCTCATTTTATGCTCCTCTCAGGAAACGATGCTAATACGAATTATATAATCATATTCAGAAAAATCCATAGAATAACATCTTCAGAATTCCTCCATACACTTCCTAGCATTAAGAAATAAGTAGACTTTTGCTGAGAATGAAAATGTGAATGTGGAATATTTTTGCTTACAAACGCAACTGGATTGTCTGCACGTGCAGTTCGAACTGGATGGATTCTCATTCTCAATTCTCAACCTCAACCCATTTCTTCATGTGAAATCACAAAACATGCCATTCTGAATTATTCAATTAAATCTTTGTAATAGTAATGAGGTAAAATGTTAAAGGCTTTTGGTTGTCTTACATTTTATGACTTACAGTTCTTACTCCTGAAGGTGCTCTTTACTGCTCTTTAAGTTTTCTTTGTGGTTGCGTCAACAACTTGCTCAGTTATGGAAAATGGAAAATAGTCATATATTTAATTGTTTACATTGCGCTATTAATTGCAATTTTATAGTGGTGTGAGACGACAAATCGTCATTAATCTTCGAGAAAGCGGGCTTGTGTAACCAATTAAAAATAATTACTACAACTTTTCTTTCGGGTATATCTCTTAAACGCAATCTTTGACAAGTCTACAAGTAAGAAGCTAATTGAGTTGTGCTCTCAACTCAAGTACTTAACAAAATCACACTTCTCATCTCATCGGTTGTCGTTCCACAAAATTTAGGATCGCATTAGAGAAAAGAGCGTTAGAGATTAAAATAAAGAAAGGAATTCTGTCGTCTTACAATCTCGCTGGAAATCGAGTTTTCTTAAAATTGCTTGCGACAGCAGACTCCAAGCTAATTGCAAGATTTCAGGGGGAAAGTACGCGTATATTTTGTCTGCGTCATCTGCATTATTTGTAAAAGCAATTCTAATGGAGAGCTAATGTTGAAGGCTTCATGTTTTCCGAGGGTTTGTCCGAGTTAGTAATTTCATTTATTGCGCATTTTGTTAATTGCAGGATGTAGGTATTTTCTTGGTATGCATAACCTGCAGATTTATAAACTTGATCATTCGAATGTGATCTGTGCATCATCAACGCACATAAATGGACGGCAGCACAAAAAATGATGTTGAAGGGAAGTACATAACTCTATTCAGATTCAGACTGAGTATGAGTGACAGTGACACTTCGGGACACCGCCAATATGTGCTTATTGTTAATCTCTTTATATTCTCTGTCAGGGATGGCACATGTAAAAATGTAATATGTAAATATGGATATGTAAAAATTAATTTTTACATGTTTATATGAAACTCCGATAGTTTTTACATG
>JAQFZW010000478.1:0-57602 GCA_034687055.1 Heteromurus nitidus
CTCCTTAAATATGGCCGGTTAAAAACCAGTGCAACCGGCCATTATTACCTGGCTCTATTTGGCTATGCGAAACACTGCTTACACGTGAAGTTCATGAACCTCTTTTCTATAACAAATTAGTGTGCATTCTGCATTGTATGTAAAATACAACCTCACTACGGACCATGGTCATGGTCAAGATCTTGAGTTCTTTCCTGTAAACATTCATACAACACAATAAACGCTGAGCAGTAGAAGTTTTAGCCATGAACCGTCAACCATATCGGTATATTCTTGCTGTATGTTATAGACTTCGCCAATACGCTTTGTTGGATTCAAAAATGGAAGTGACCAAGAAATACGAGAGGGGAGAATGTGCCCGCATAGAAGATCTTTCTGCACTTCAAATTAGCTTGTATAATGAATTTTATAGACATACATCGGTACAACATACTGATTGCGAGCTTCTTTAAGTAACAAGCAAGGCCATACTACATGCCATGCATGTTCGAATTGTATGCACAGTGAATTATGATTCTAACATCAATGTGATCAAACTATTTGTTGATCTGACACATTTTTCTCAGAATCGATCTCACATTGTCGCCCATCATGGACGTCATAAAATCGGATACAAGTTCCAATTTCCAATCAAGATCGATATTCCCAATATGCCGATGCAAGGTTCCTCCGAGGCCTTCGTTATACGATCATGCGCGTGCGTGAGTCATTAAAATACACCATGGACTGGGCATGGTATTGCACATAAGACATTTCATAGACTTCTTTTATCCTGAGAAGGCAGGGTTTGCCTTTAATTTTGTTTATCATTGCAATCATTAATAACATACACCTCATGGAACATAAAATTCCACACTACAATCTGGTATGATTGCGTGATGTATGTATGGATGCTCTATGAATTATGATTACTATCTGCTCCTCCGAGCATGGAAAAAGAAAATACTTTGATGGACACGGGTGCAAGAAGAATACATATATGAAGGTGCTATAACCATATACTTTCTTCCATGCATCGGTTATTTTTGACAGGACACCAAATTACTTGTATTTAAGCAGCCCCATGAAATGAACAAAAGGCATTTTGCTAGCTGAAGTGAACAAAGAGTGCTTGTGTTGTTTTGGGGCAAGTATCTTCGCATGCTATTGGCATACGAGCCGAAAAAGCATATCAAAACCTACATTTAATCCTGGTATTTCTTTCCCCATGTTTCGTGAATGCTTTTGTAAGTCCTATTGATTCCCTAATTGTAGTCACGAATCTCATTATTTTTTCTAAGAATCTACTAGAATAGATGGTTTGGTGAAAGGGTCTTAACAAATTACTTCGTTTTTACAATCGTTTTCATGTAAGATACTGAAGTGATTTTACGATCGTGTCTGATGCATTTTTATTTTTTAGTCTAATAATATCTTGTAGAAGACCAGATCATTCGTGGTAGATTTTAGAGTGCTGATACATGAAACAGATAGAGATAGATATTATAGAGGATTTTCTTTTATGATTAGATAATTGATTTTGTCTACATCACATCATCACATTTACTTGATCATTAATATATCCCTGTCACACACAGACACAGTAGAATGTAGCGTGTAGTTGCATGAAAGTAGGTACGTCTTAACTTGACCAAACCACCTTGACGAACCTTAAGATTAGGATATTAGCTGTGTGCATAAGTGAACTTGTGTGATCAGTATATTTATGGTCCATATATTAAATATTAACAAAAAAGTGACCTCGCCTTTCCTTACTTTTGTTATCCACTCGGACTCCACTGATGTAACAATAAAATCATCGCTGCAGACGCAAAGACATTATTTCTTGGACTGCACTCCGCACAGTTGCACACGTTCAGTCAGACTGCATAGTCCTGTCAATTGAGTGCCATTTCACATTTAGCCCTGTCTTACTCAAGTACATTTCTTCCATTTCATCCTTGTGCCCTGGCCTGTGCATAAGTGCGTTGCACATTTTTGCAAGAGTCTACCGAAGAAGGTGTTACCGCAATTGCATGCACAATTTTACTGCGTCTCGGTCTCGCTCAGCGCATTGAAACTTTTTGAACAATTACAGATTTCACATATTCTTTTTCGTTCCTTTAGTCCAGAATTTTGGAAAGGACTTGTGGAAATTTCAAACGAGCAAAGTATCAAAATGGGCTTCAGATTCATCATATTAATTAGTACAGCAGTGCTGATTGCTGAGCAATGCTATGCTTCTGTTGGTCTCCGTCGTGTGCGCAGAGATAACCCAAACCCACTAGTGCGGAACAACGATCGATCTGTTTATGCCCGGAGAAATTATGCCCTTCCTGATGTCGTCAGTGATGTGTACGAGGTGTACGTGGGACCCTCGGTCATTCGTGTAAGTATATCACATGATAATCCTAATAATTATTGTAATAAATTTAAGATGCTTAGAATTGTATCGTTCTAACAAATTTAACAGGAAGAAGCTAATCGAGAAGCAGTTGCAGTGTTACAAGGACCACCGGGATCTAAGGTGCGTGGTGTGATCTCCTTCATACAGCCACACCCTAACCAGGCAGTCCATATCAATGGAACAATCGAAGGACTTTCTCCAGGGCTTCATGGATTTCACATACATCAAAAGGGTGATTTGCGGCAAGGCTGTGCTAGTTTTGGTGGACACTTTAATCCATACATGGTAAGTGACAATACAGCACACTTTTGCAACTAATGTGTCAAAAATATTTTTCACGACTAATTAAATCATTATCATCCTGTTCTATTTCAGCAACCTCATGGTGCCCCAATGGACCGTTTCAGGCACATCGGTGACCTCGGAAATATCCATGCAGATGACAATGGAGTTGCATTCGTGAGACTTGACGATCCCTTAATATCGCTATCCGGTGTCAACACAATTATTGGTCGTGGTGTAGTAGTACACGAGAAGGAGGATGACCTCGGTCAAGGAATGCATCCCGACAGCAAGATAACAGGCAATGCTGGAGCCAGACTTGGTTGCGGAGTAATTGGCTTGGCTTAAAACATATTATTCCGAAAGAATGGAATTCAAGTGGCTGCATGAATGAATTTACAAATTTACTACATGAAAAAAATACCTCTTTCCCGTGAATCTTCATACAAACTTTTTTATGTTGAATAAAAAAACTTTGTTACAAAATACGAATTCATATAATTTCTCTCATATAACTTCTCCACATTCAGTATGAGAACGCATAAATAATCACATTCATTTTCAGTTCCATCAAAAATTGAGGAGAGTAATCAAGCTTCTCTGCACACTTGCACACTTCTCACAGTTGCACACATGCGAAATGTGAGAAAAAATGTGAAAAAAATGTGAAGCTGAAATGTGCAAGTGTGCAGAATGCAATGCTTACCACAGCTCTGCAACTTTGTAGCTACATGCTCCGTGTTGTTGCTCAACAAAGAGAAGCTCTGGGAGGGAATCCTTTTCACATGGTGGTGGAGGGATAGAGAAGAAGATCTTAGCTGACAGAAAAAGAAAGGAGTGAAGAAGTTCTCAGCACAGCTCTCTGGAAATTATGCTGGATTCTGGATAAGTCACAGGTGATACGGGGAAATTGGTGTGGAATCTAGAAAAACAAACAAGGATTTTGTGCTGACAAAGGGTGAAATTGTGAAACTTCACACACATTCACATTAACAAGGTACAGTTACTTGAGCACCTGATTATATGTTTTCTATATGTTCATAAACTTATAGGGTAGAATTGCAAGTTTGATTTATTTTAATAGGTGGTCTCTGGTTGAACTTGTGGGAGTCGTAAAATGGAGGAGGATTTTGTGGAGACGCTGAAAGCGGAGATTGAGGATTTTGGAATTACACTGGGACAAAATGACGAGAAAATTTTCCTCAAGTGTGCAAGCCTCTGTAATAAATATGGATTAGGATCTAGCGATTTTGTGGAATCTTGGCTGGCATTTGCAGCATCCAAAAGTATTAATGAATTGGGAGAAAAGGACCTGGACTTGTTTGAGAAGCAAAGTTTGTCGGCTCGAAAAGAAGCGAGTGAGAAAACCTTGAGAAATTCGCGTCCTCTGGATGTAAGGTCGACAGTTGTCAGCAAAGTTCAAATCTTTGGGCAATCTTCAAATTTCATCGACTCCGACAATGACATGGAAAATGATGGATCAGAGGTTCTGGAAGTATATGGACTTAGCACAGTGGGACTTAACACGACACCAAAACTGGACAAGAAACCTACTGCTGCAAGACTTAGGGCGAACGGAAATGACACTCCGAAGTCGGATTTTAGCCCTGCTGGATTTTCACCTGCTGTGCAGTCGATGTCAGAAGCTTATGGAGCAAGAACAAAAGCTGGAGATTCAGTGTTGCGCTACAAATGCAAAGATTCCGAGTACTGGAATGAAATTCAAGACACGAACAAACCCGTGAAAGTAATTCCATCAAAGAAAAATCTTTCAACGAGTGAAAATATGCTTAAATACATGTTCCAAAAGACGACCGATATAGCATTAACTCTAAACGCGGTTATTGAAGATGCTGGCCTTGATATGATGACTGATGGGGAGAAAGAGCCACAGGATTTACGGGTCTCGTCCGTCGAGGAAGGTTGGTACCTCGGAAGAATTAGAAATGACGAAGGAAGATTATCACAAGGAAACATCTATTTAGAAGGGGATACGGAAGTTAGTGGAGGACACATTGTGTCCCTAGATTTATCACTTGCTGAGGAATATCGGCTATTTCCTGGACAAGTTGTAATGGTAAAAGGCAAAAACGAGCTTGGGAAATGCTTAAGAGTATCAGAGATAAGCGTCCCATCGGCCTTGCCTCTGCCTGAAATCATTCCTAACATGGCTCAACCATTAAACATGCTTATCGCTTCTGGGCCATTTACACCAGTAGATTCTCTAGCGTACGAACCACTAACGGACCTCCTTGAAGTAATTAAACGGGACAAGCCAAATATTTGCTTCCTTGTAGGGCCATTTGTAGATCCTTCCCATCCACTAATTGCTAATGGCGAGGTAGCCGATACTTTTGACGACATGTTCGAAAACATGTTGGATAAAATCAAAGGTTCTCTGGAGAATGTAAATACGCGTATTGTACTTGTTCCGAGTTCTAAGGACGCTCATCATCATTTCGTGTATCCTACTCCTCAATACGTAACGAGATTTTCAGAAAAGATAACTAAGGTTCCGGATCCGGCCATTGTAGAAGTTGGTGGAGTTACAGTATGCATTACTTCTGTAGATATTCTAAGACATTTAGGGAACAGTGAGCTGGCCAAGAGTACCATTACTGATCGTTTGGGAGGGTTGTCCAAACTTATATTGTCGCAGAGAAATTTTTACCCCCTTTATCCTCCAGACGAGTCTGTGCCGTTTGATGTTCAGCTATGGAGTAAATATTGTAAATTTACCCATAGTCCACATTTACTCATTTTACCTTCTGACTTGAGGTACTTTGTCAAAGAAGTAGAGGGGACAATAGTTGTAAATCCCGAGAGATTAACGAAAGGAAAGTCTGGGGGGACTTATGCACGTATTCAGGTTAAATTGCCGGAACCTTTGGGTGACAATGTAAATTCCGTCGCAGATTACTGTTGTGGAGAAATTATGAAAATTTAAGATTTCACTATGATATTTTATGATTTATGATACTGGAATATGATTGTACACGTTGCCTTCCTAAAATACCTAAAATAAACTTTGTCCATTCTAAGAAGTTGCTTTTGCAATCATGTCTTTATTGCACACACATACTACTTAAAAATTCATCAACAAATAACTGAGAATAAATAATTTAGTTAAAACTAAAGTCTTCATATGAAAGCAATTAAAAGCACAAGAGTGCCTAACCGCGACTGGTAATACTTCGCAATTAAAATTAAAATCGCATTTTTCATGTTTAGAATAATCTGGGAGACCAAATGCTTGGCTCACCTCACTTGATTTGGATTCTGGCTACAATTATTCTATCAACACCCCTTGGCATTATCACGATCAGCGTTCCCTAACTATTACAAGGTTGTAGGTATGTCTATATTGTTTATTGTAGAAATTAATACATTTTAATTGAAGCTGCAAAACAAAGGTCGCAAAAGCAGAATAATATTTCCTCTAAAATTCTGAAAAAATTTACAATAAACCTAGATTCATAAACAAGTCATATTTTAACCGACAGGAATCTTTTATGTCAAAAAATAGCACGATTATAATTATAACTTAATCATTAATCTTCTGTACATAATATTTTTTCCTCTAATATACCGGATGCATACATTGCGCGGTGTGAATCGCCTTGAGGTTGAAAATTGAAAGTGCTTTTGCAAACGGAAACGGGGGATTGGGATTAGTAGCAACAAGGTACATAACTTCTTAATCTTACAAACCGTTAAAATCAGATCGCATAGTTTTACGAAAAATATGTACAGACATCTCGAAGAATCACTGCCGTACTCGTTAACAATTTAACTAATTTTAAGTAATTTTATTGACAACGAAAGTCTGCACGAAGATGCATACATATATTTCGTGTGTCGTCGCGTTTTAGATAAAGCATCTTATATCCTCTAACTTGTAACCGTAACAGGTTACAACATCACATTAGACGATGAAGGTATCGCTGGCGTCTGTCCAATGACCACTGGAAATTCTCCATCAACCCAGTGAATTAATGCATGTTCAGGAAGTTGAGAAGCGGTGAAATGGTCTTTCAGAAGCATTTGCGAAAAATTGCAGTGCATCTGGTAAGCTTCATTCTCCCTAACTGCTTCACTACACAACCTATAGAGATCTGTAATTGGGCAACATACACAATTATTTCATACATGCGAGATATTCTTACTATACATGCGAATCTTCTCTAATACAACATATAAATTAGTTACAGAGAAAGTAAAATCTGACGAACCTTTAAGGATAGCGGACGCCCAAAGTTGTACATGTACATCGGGAATCTTAGATGCTAGCTGCATAGCTGGGGTAACCATATTCATGCTCTCTCTACTGTTTCCCAGCGAAAGAAAGATGTGGCCAAGTAAGACCAGAGAACACGATGTTAACCTATTCAGATCCTCTGCGTTTGCCATTTTCAAACTTTCACGAAGGTACCTCCTATTAATTATAAGTAAAAATAATCATAAAATGAAGTAATGTGCAAGGTTATATAAATTGTAAATATAGAAAATATTGTTGGAATGTGCAAATTCTTTCAGGAGAACTACGACTGCTAGTCGCTTAGTCGCTGTAGGTTTAAATAACTACAGCTATAATGTAAATGATTATGTAATCGCACACTCGTAAAGAAATTGCACATCTGAACTTATATTGAGCTCATTCTTACTTAGCATCATTATATCTAGCTTGAAAGAAAGACTGTAACCCTTGAACATAATAAGCCGCTGCCCTAAGACTATGGGAAGCAGAAGGCAGCGTCTCGGGATTAATTCTATCCATTAGACTCTGAAATTCAGGTTCCCGTTTTGTTCGTAAATATACAATGGCTAGATTTAAATGGATGAACGTCCACAACTCTCTTTCCTGGGATGACTAAAAATAGCAAAACATTTTTATGATTACTTAGTTCTGCCTTCGAATATTGTGAATTAATTCAATAACATATCAGTTTGCTCACTCCTAAAGCGGCTGTAAATTGAACTTCAGCTGCTTCCATACAATTCATAGACATAGCATAGAGTCCCAGCAAGGTGTGAATTGGAGCTTTGTGGGTGGTGAGTAATCTCGGGTGTTGTTGGCAAAGAGAGCACGCTTGTGAAATTTCCTAATTGGAATAATTCAGAGGGGTTATTCAACATTTTGCACACAAAATATCTTCAAACAAATTTACTCGTATAATGAATAAATCTTTCCGAAATAATTAAATTTACGCCTTACCTGAAGGGCTAAAGTTTTGTTACCCATTACTAATCTACACATAATAATTTGCTCTAAAAGTAGAAGTTGAAAAGTACTCAAAATTGGTTGTTGCTCCAAAACTGTAAAATGAATTGAAATCACAAATTTTTACAAAATGCATTTCATCGCAATCTTAATGCATCAAAGATCCCTTCAAAAACTCACTTCGCAACTTTTCTATCTGGATAAGGGCTTTGTCGGTGTACTTTTGGGCTTTGTCCAAATAACCTCCTTGCATGGAGTGCGTCGCCGTTATTAAGTAAACCAGTACACATAAATGCTCCTTCGGCATCCACATAAACATATCGCCAACATTTTCGGCTACTATTTCTAAAATATGAATTTATTTAATTTAAGGATATAGTTAAATTTGCATTCACCACAGATTTTTTTGCAGGAACTAAAGTGATTAGTGAAATTGAAATGGGTAGCTAACCTTCATCTGACGGCCAACTAGGCTGAGTAATAGTTTGGATACTTTGTTGAAGTTGCTTCAAACTCGGTTTAACACTTTTAATTTGTCCTGCCATCAAGTAGTGACAAACCTGCAAATAATTGTAATCCAATTATAAATTTTATCATTGCTAATATAAAGCACAAAAATTATATGTCATTTTGTTGTAATTTCACAATACCTGTAAAACTAAAAAGAAAACTTTGAGATACTCCTTCTGATGTTGATTCCCTTGCCAAGCCTCCACAAGTAAACTAGCCTGCTGCAGCAACGGGTGCACTTCTTGAAATCTCTTCGCAATCAACAATAACTAAACACAACGTAGAAAATTCAAACTCTTTACATTCAATTCAAACCCTTAATGGCCTAAATTTAAAAATTAACTTATGCCAATTACCATTCCTTTACTCAGGAGAAATAATACTCTTGTATAATGGGCCATGGAATACTCCGCGTAGTCCACCCCAAACCCAAGTAAACTACATGCCGACTGATAGTCCTTTTCAGAAGCATGTATTTGCTATAAAATTAAATAAATTCAATATCAACACTGTTATAATCCACAAACATGTAGCATAAAATATGTTTTTGTAGTACTAACCGAAAGCTGGAAGATAAGTCGACAATGCCAATAACAACTTCCATTGGATAACTCTATCGCCTTCCTCAACAATGGTTTTGAGAGATTCGCTTGACTCTGCTCCTCATATAATTGAGCTAAAGTGCTTGCCACTTCAAATCTAACTTCATCAAAGTTATTGATGGTCTGGGCGAGGTGCCACTGGGAAATTAAAACAAAGTTTCTTTAAATTTCAATCCAACTGCATTTACAACATACCACATACACGCTTTTAAATTTTAAAGTGCACATTTTTATAATTAAAAACTTACTGCCTGCTCCAAATGCGTCCTCGCCAAATCGATATTCTTCGTGTGTGTCAACAGGATCGTCCCCAGTTGCAGATGCGTCCTCGCTTCAACCCTTTGCGGAGGTTTAAAGTTAAAAACTGCCTGCAAACACTGGATACAACACTTGATATTTGGAGGGGAGCACGTTCGAAAATACTCGGCTATTCCCAACAATGCCAAGTACCATGCATCTTGGTTATTCGAAGCCATTGTCAATTCTCATTTAACTACAAGACTTTAACTCACAACCTATTCACATTATTATTTATGCTCTTCTACTATCTAATCACTAATCAATGACAACAATCGCCCGCTTAAAATTTTCCACACAGAGAAAGTTAACTCTAACGACAATCTTCCGCCCGTCACAAAGCAATCACCTCCTGACATAAATAAAGTTAAATGCTCTCCAGTTCACATCCAGCATAATAAACTAATTAGCAGTTTTTCCTCATTTTTATATAAAACTACGAATTGTCAAGAAAAAACACAAACTTTTTGATAAACAGATGAAAAATATTTGACATTTAAAGGTTGCGGGATGTGAAGAGTGTTTACAACTTGGGAACCTCGTAGTTTCATTGTGCCTGTCTTGATGTCTCTGGCTCTCGAGAGATCGCTTCATATAAATACGATACGATACGATTTTTATGTATATAAAAAATGTACCTAAGACTTTGTAGGTGTTATGTACAATGCACATGACATATACCGATCTTGGTATATGCATTATGCATAGGGTAGAATATATGTGTTTGAGTATAATATAAATCTCAGTTTTTTTTCAAATCCTAAAACACAAGTACAGCCATGTATAATATGACAAGTACACGGATAAGTTTTTCCTCAAAAAATGAAAATTCCCTTTTGGTTTTAGTTACTCTCATGTTCATTACTTATGTTATGTGTATAATAATAAAGATAGATACACTGAACGTGTCTTTTTTCTCCTTTTTATGCGGATGTGGAGAAGAATTGTAAGATGGGGATATAGCGGGTTGTTGCCTTTTATGCTTCATATAATTTGCTCTGTGGTGTGCAGGCAGAATTGCAAGGTGTGTAAATTCATGGATGATATAAGATCGGGTATGATCTGCAATTCTGCACTATGAATATTTAGAACTTATACTAATTCATATTATGCAATGGATACCTACGGGAAGAGTTTTTACCCTTCGGGAATGAACTGGAGAATAAACTGATTTCGCAAGACTTTGGCCATTCGTTCATGAAGATAATTAATTAAATAAGCATAGAGATTTAGAGATGGACTAAGGCATTTCTAGGATAAGTCTCAACTCGATCAGCATAGTATGCCGGTACTGAAGCATTTTTGAGAAGTTTGATATTGGAAGCGGATCATCATTTGGAAATTATTTTGTTGGAGTCTTTGAGTCAATTGAACATTTAATACATGCGATGCATGTCAAGAACAAAAGGTATTTTAAAGTTGTAGAGGAAAATAAACGAGCTCGAACAATGAAATGAACCTTTCAAAATGGCTACTTCATGGTGTATAAACTCATAATTACAGAGTAGTATGCAGGTTATAATGTACAAGAGAAGAAGAAGCGAGGGGTGCATATATGCAGTATCTCTCTCGAGAGATAAAATGCCGAATGAAGATGATCGACAAGAGAAAAAAAGATGCTCTTCTTGGGTTGACGTCTCCCTTCTTCTAAAAGTCTTTTTCTCTGCATTGTAAAGGTATAAGGTATAACGCCATGTTTCTGGGAGAATGAGAAACTTACAATTTCATTAAATGATGCATATGTCAATTTCATTGTGTCGACACACGAATAAGGCTACTCTTTTTTAGGATTTTCAGACGAATGCATTCGAACACAGATAGAAGGTAGAACGTCCACACTGTGTACTATAAGAGCATGATGCTAGTAGCAAAAAATTGTAAAATTAAGAAAAGAGACAAAAGTTGTGTGTTGTCTTTTCTGTCGGGATTCGGTTACCCGTGTTAATCATTTCATCATTGTACATGGGGATCTTCTTAGAGTTTTTATACGGTTAAAGTATGTAGCTCTAGCGGTCATGTACCGCTTGATGTTTCAGACGCGCACTGTTATTATTGTAACCGTACTTCAAAATCGTTACCTTAATTTCCACATTTTTTTCGGACTTCGGAGCTGAGGCGTTTAACAAACCGTTTAAAATTCTCGCGTGTAGTTACGAAGAGACATGTTTCACGCATGACATGACGCACTCTCATCGTTAATTGTAACAGGTGCATTAATTTCGGGTACAGCACGACATAAAAAATATATACTTATAAACTCTTTACCGTATCTCAACTCCATCGTATTGAGAAGGAAAAGATGATGTATGCAGATTTTGAAACGCGAAATCTATCAGAATCAAATATAAAAAAGGAATAAAATGTGAAGTGTGCAAAAATGATTATAAGTAGAAGTCCTAGCATACCTTCACAACTGTATATCTCATATTGTTGCCTCTTTGATATAAAACACATATACATTTCGTAAGAACATCGTGCATATACCCTGTGAAAGTTATTTTTTTCGTGTGGAATGGAAACGAGTAAGAGGATGAAAGTAAATGAAATCTAGAAACAGTGTAACAAGAGGGGGAGAGAGGCACTTGTTTTAATACTTATAATTCTGTCTAAACTCCGGGTGCGTCCGCCATATCCCCACACTCGTATCAAGTCAACCGCTGCTGGAGAAAAAAAAATCTCCTTGTGCTACACACAAGCATTCTTCGCATCGCATGGGCATGGGTAGCAAGTTATTATAAACTTGATACGAAATGGAAACTTCTATTTTACCACTCAGCACCAACGCCACGCCACAAGCTAAGCTCGACGTGGGCTAGTGTCGTCCCTTGTGTGTGAATAAATTGTGCAAATCAACCTTATCCTGATTTGAACTGTTGTTGTGTGTGCACATTGTACAATGCACTACAAGCGGTAGGGAACATGAAGCCTACTGATATATAGTCTGTAGTGCATGCATACATGTATGTTTTCTGTTTATTCGGTATAAACATAAAGTATTGGTTATAGAGGATGCTGGCTCGTGTAACCATTATATTTATGAGAAATCGATGACTTTACTTCTACATTTGCTAAAAAATAGAATATCGCACGAGAACACGAATATAGTCTGGATATCTGTGTACAGTCACATCTAGTCTAGTCTCTGACTACGCAAAACCAATCAAATGAATGCATAATTTACCACAACGGTGGTAGATGTACTGAGCTTTAAACTTAATTGACGTATGCGTAGTTTATATTTTAAATATTTGCTGTATTGTTAATTTTTATATACGCTGTAAATATAGATGTGTGCAAGCTGATACAAACGGTGATCTTCCAGGACTAGGATACCTTTAGCTTTCGAATTTTGAGCACATCTCAAAATTAACAACATTCCAATCCCTCATTTCTCTCAAAATTATCCCAACTTAAATGCTTAAATTGGGAGATATGTTACATGACATTTTTGACCTCTAATGACAAGTCTGACATTTTTAACTTGCAGGCCAACCAAAACCATGTTTTTCTTCTAAAAACCCAAAAGACGCTCGACTGGAGTCGGCTCGGAGAGTATAGGATTTGACTTGGCCGCTATAACGCATGCATGTAGACGTAGACACACATTTGCCTCTATTCTAACCAATAATTATAGGGGAACCTGGATAAAGTATTATATTTTGAGACTCCTGCTCCGTCGTGGCGTTTGTTGTGTGAGAATCACAATTATCATATCTACATAATCGTGAAAGGGGTCAAAGAATGGGTGAAGGGGCCAACATTGGGAATCATGTATGTATTTTATGTGCACATGAACACAAGACAGTTTCACAGTAATATTAAATCTGCTTCAAAAAATGTATATAGTTCATTTCAACAGCTCCCTAATAACACAACTGCTCCGCACCCTCTGCTCCTTCGTCCTTTCCGTCTCGCCTGCCTTCCCACTCCAGGACCAATCCCGTTTCAATAAAGTCTCATGACTCTCATGGCAAGCGTAATAAATGCCTTTTGGTATTCTCCTGTTGTTTCATAAATGTATACTCGTGTCGTAACAAACTAAAAGACAAGGCAGAGGGAGAGAAAAAAAATTAATGTTATATCTTATATATATCTACGTTGCCTCCGATGCCAATGCGATGCTCTGATGATAAGGGAGTGAGAGTAATTAATTTGCTGGCTTCAAGAAAGACTTGGTTGGTTAGGGGCTGAAATCCCTACCGATCGTTTGCTTTTCGTGTCCCCACATCACATGCGATCAGAAGTAAAAAGATGAATCTGACGGTGATGAGCTCTGTATATTATGACTGTGAGCGTGATAAATTAAATAACATAGTATTTCGTAAGCTTAATAATATAGAACACTGGAAAAACATGTGAAATAATTTTCCTGGAAATTGGTTAGAATAGATTAGAACCTTTACAATTTCACATAGTTGCTGCAATCGTTTTTGAAATATTTCAATTATCCATTCCAATTGTTGAAGAGTCGTAGTACACAACATTTGTCATTGTACCAGTTCATGCATATCTGTAACTCTTGCTTTCCTTCAGAATGCCGTGTCCATTAAAAGGTCGACGAAGTGAGCCACTGTAATATAACGCAGCCACAGCCAGCGAGAGAGCAAGGAACGAGAATCAAGCTTGGTCTACTGTATGACTTTTGGTGCGCAGCGTGAGTGGATAAGTAAGTTAGCTAAGCAAGCAGATCCGGACAAGTATTATGAGTACATGAAATTGCATGAGTATTTTTTTATTACATAGCAGTGTGGCAAACTCACACTTGAAAAAGATACTTGTATTCATACAAGGGAACTATAAGATGGGGTGAAGTGACTGCGCCAACCAGAAACAGTTTTCTCTTTACTTGTGGTGATGCAGGGAGAGAGACCTCCGTCCTTTTTTATATTGAGAGTTGTTCACGCTCAAGCTAAAACACTCAAGCAACATCTGCATGTGACAGAGTATTCATAAGAATACACATAGACAAAAAAATCTCTCTCATGTGTCACTCGGAAACATAACATAACAGTGGATACCACACACCAGGTTATTCTATTATGACGCATGGAGGAGGATGGATACATGGAAGGAGTTGAGGTTGAGACACATGCCCATTGCCCACATGCTTAAATGAGATCTAGATATATTCGTTCCTTTCTGCTGGAATTGAATGAATACGTTGAAATCACTTTTTATGCTAAAGTTTTAAAAAACAGCAAGTGTTGTACAGTCATACGTATTAGAGCTACATATTGCAACACATTGTGCGAGCGTGTGTGTGTATGTGCTTTCCCAGTTCTGCTGGGTCCGTGTGTGTGTGTTGTGTACGATAGGAGAGATGTGTTGCTTTGACGGGGCAATTGTATGTGTTAGTGTCACTTTTGGACTAGTGCATCTTCCTTCCTTATCCTCTTCTGCTTCTCGCCTGCTGCTCCTTCATGGAAGTAGGCAGGCTCACTCAAACTTATGGACATTTACGGGGATGTAGTAGTAATATGTATATCTCTCAAATAGCAGCAACCAAACATGTATCCTTTTCTTTTACGTATCTTACGACGCGACGAGGTAGGGCTTACTTCACCGCACACGTTCAACCTATCTTACATATAAAAATTTATGCATATCCACGCAGTATGTGATATGACGGTGGTATGTTGATACACAGACGAAAAAAAATCAACGGATGAATCCTGTGTTTCCTTCGTTGTATTCTTCGGTCGGTAGGTCGGGCTTCCACTTTTTCCACATCGTGTCATGATCGTGGCATTGTAAGCAACGCTGGGAGCATATCAACTCTGCTACCACCACCACTACTATGCCACTTCTCTACATTCAATTCAACTTTCTTTCCCACTTCTCCAGAATGAGAAAGGCAGAGAAGGCATACTAGGAAGAGCTTGCTAATGGCTAAAAAAACTCTTCATTTTCAAATGCTCCAGAAGGTACACTTGAAATTGCTCGGGGTTTTCTCCTGCTCTTTAAATGAAACTGTTGTCGCAATGATACCATGATATCCTTTAAACTCTGTACCTACACGGGTGTATAGCATCGCCAGCTATACACTGGGTTTGCTGGGATACACTAAATCGCACTTAAACAGTATTACTATGAGCTTAGTCAGTCCAGAGTCATGCATGTAAAGGACGCGAACGACGCACTTTTTCGTAACCAATATAAAAAATGGTTAACACCTGTATAGTGAGTATCAATGCTTACCAAGAGGATTTTAATGAATAAATAACTCTTAACTATATTAAATTTTGAGAGAGATTTGGGATGGGACTCATCATGTATTAATAATATTGTGACTTCTTACCCATATCCAGTTTAAATCAAAATATTTTCTTATTATGATTTAGATAATTTTAAGCTAGTTCATCAATTAATGTCGCATTCGAATTCATCGTGATATTCTGAATGTCCTCTTGGCTGCAATATTTTAGGTGTACTTAGTTTGAGTTCAAGCAACATTCCTCAATTTTGACAATATGCATATATGTACATACTTAAAACACAGCCCAGAGCGCATTTACAAAAAATGTTGTGTTTTACTAAAACATCACGGAAAAAGGAAAGGCGAGATGAATCTAGGGACATGATGTTAGTTATGTATATATGCTTACCATTTACACTATTTAGATATGATATTTATATTGTGTTGTGTGCATGTATATTTTCGTGTTGGAAGGAGCAGCTACTGCTCGGGGGAGGGGGAGTCAATATCTAGCCATTAGCTATTAGAAGTACAAAACTCAATCTAAATCTATAAGGACATGGCAAAAGAGGTACATGAATTCTCTCACACAAACACAGTCAGTCACCGCACAATCCACAATTGTAGCAGAAGGCATAGGCGAAGGCAAAACGAAGCGGAGCAAGCAGGCGTCATCAGTATCATCATCATCATCATCATGTTGATGCATGCAAGCAACCAGTAAGCAAAACTCTTGCTCTCTTCTTGTCCTCTCTCTCTCCTTCTTTCTCTACATGGGTTTTTTATTCCTGCCCGAAGAAAAAAATCTTGACTGACTGAACTCTCCTATTATTATGGATATCAGTCTTGTCGAGTTTGAGTACAAAATGAAGGGAGGGATGAGTGTATACGATAAAATGAACTTTTCCAAAAAGGGTGCAAGATTTCATAAATGAGAATAATGTAACGGCGAAATGGACGTGATTTTGGTTACGCCACGGATTCGATTTACAATTTTATTATAATGTTGGAAAATGATGCTATCGGAAAAATTACATTACAAAACGATTAGAAATTGTTACAGGATTGAAGTGACGGAAATTTTCCTTTGAAATTCCGATCTCAGACCACGAGGATCGCTACGAAGAAACATGACGAATTTCTTATGAATTTCCAGTTTTAACAACAGCCTGTAAACAATCGGAGTGAAATTAAAACAGTGTATTGCGAGTATACTCTTGTAAATTACACCAAGGCTAGTAAAGACGTCCATTTTCATATCATAAATGCAGATGTACAGAAATGCAAAAAAAAACATGATAAATGCACGAACTCCCTGTTCTGATAGATTGGCTCTTCCTTAATTCATCACAACGCATATATGTTGCTGCATCAACATTCGCAGTAAATTTATAAAATGACTAGAGTAACCGCACACAAGTTATTGAAATAGGTGAGGAAGGAACAATTGCTCCGCAAAGGAAGCAAGTAGGAACGAAGGGAATGATGATGATACTCTGTAGAAGCTTCAGTGAGAGTACAATGAATAGTAGTAAAAAAGAGATGTTCTTCATGGAAGACGCCAAGAGCCATTGACTCGCCATATTGAGCATCTCTCATCAAGCAACATAATCATCATCGCTCCATATCACCAAAGACGAAAGGCAACTAAAAGCATAAGCACAGGGCATTAAACAGCGACACTGCTGGCAACTAACTCTAGCACCACCAGACCACCACACACACACACACTCGCACAGCACAGGGAAACTTATAGAGGATCTCCACCTCCCCGGTTTCCTTTCAATACACATAAGTGCACACAATAATATAATACTTGCATGTCATCGTCGCGTATACATTCTGTTTTGTAGGGGTATTCCACACACACACACTCACTTCTAGTAATACACAAGTATCGAGGGAAAGGAGACGAGAGCTCCTGTTTTTCTGCAAAAATTTTCCAAGTACATGGCCATTCTTACGCTACATACCTACGTAACATCATCAACATCATCATCATCATATCACTCTCCGCACGGTATTAGCCTTGCAGTGGTTTTCACAGGCAGGCCTGCTTGATTCAAAAAAAGACAAGCGAGATATCCTGCATCGTCTACCCTTTCTCGCTGTAGCTCTTTGGCACTTGGCGAGCTAACAACCTTTTGTTTGAAAAAACTCAGCTTGTCCAGACTTCTGGGTCAACTAGGGCTAAACTTCTAAACTGCATCAACACATACGTAAAAACGCACGTATGTAAAGCGCGGAGACGTATATATACCAGATATTATATACTTTTACGTGCGACGCGTAGGAACGCGAACGCGACGACTTAGAGGAGAGAAGAGAGAAACAGCAAGCAAACACCATCATCATTTACTGCATTTTACACACACACACACACTTTTAGTGTGTAAAAAGTGCATATAAAAACAACTTGCACTTTTGCCAATGCCAAAGACCTAAAACAGTCTTCGACGAAATACCAGTCATATACGCGAAGCTGTTTTTTTTAAACCAAGCACATTTTCCGTAAAGGACGAATGGATATATTTTAGCGTGTGCGTCTCGCAACTTTTGTGTGTGTGCTCGCGTAGTTAGTAAAAGTGCATCGTGCATATATATAACTTGTGTGTGCGAGCAGACATTCTCGACGATGCACATATATCCATATTGAGCGAGAGGGCAATGTTTGAGCAGTCTTTTAAAAAACTGAATGAGTTGAGGAGTTGAGCTCAGTAATGCTCACTCGCACTTTTTGTTAACTGACTTGACTTGAACAAGTGAAGCCAAGCCAGTGGTGATGATGATCATGTCAGTGGTTGTAACGATGAAGTTGGAGGAGTAGTAGTGGTGTGGTGGTGGTGGTGTCTTAGTAACCTGTTTATTGGACTCAGCAGTGAGCCGTGAGCATATCGTAAGAAGTGCATCTTCCCGAGTCAATCACACACACAAACACACCTGAAAGTGCAGCTGTATTTGAAGGAGCAATAATAATACTGTCGAATTTTTCTTCAACGAAAACGGCACCGGCTCACTATTGTACAATGCTTGACGTGAGCCAATAATGCGTAAAAATTATCACAGTCTCTCAGTTTTTCTTGAATTATAACAAATGTACGCGAGTGAGTGATGTAGAGAAAACATAATTTAAGCGTTTTGTGTGCTCAGAAGATATATAGTCTGCGTGAAAACGGTGTAGCAGGGGATGTGAGCTATATGCATGATGGCCGATTAACGGGAGTGGTAATTGCGAAGGTGTAATACACAAAAAGTGCTTTTATGTACATAGGTGCACACACGCTTTATATTATACCTCAAGTTTCATCATTATATATGTTGTTCACTCTCGCTCTGGAAATTCATCAAGTGAATAAAGAGCGTCAGTCAGTGTCGAGTCTTCTTCCCATTGTTTCGGGTTCATGCGTAGCGTTTTTTTTCTCTCGCAGTGGAATTACAAAAGTCAAGTGATTGTAAATTGACCGATTGGGATCAAGAAGTGTATTTGTGACTTAGACTTAACTGTTTCATATCTCTGGTTTATCTCTAGTTTGCCAGAGTCTAAGTACAAAAAGAGAAGATATAGCTTTAAACTTATTTTGGATTCTGGCTGATGCTGAGGAACTAATTTATTCATACGTAAGTAAAATTCTCATTTTATTCCTTACATCGTTGTCTCAGTAGAGTAAATAGTGTTTGATATAAGATGAGTAATGATTAGAGTGATTGTGAGAGAAACGTAATTTCTGAAACGAATGGATAAAAATAGAAATGCCAAACTGAGTAGGCAATTCTCCATAAACGTATTTAGTCTTCGGAAGAAAGCGTCAACCGTTCCTTTACAGAACTGTGTGGCCAAGTTAGTTTTACAAGGAAATGGCGCTTTTCGTTTACCTAAAAATGTTAACGGGATATAAAATGATTTACAAAGTGTAAAAATTATTAGCTTCAATGAATGTGTCTGTTTAGGCGTTCGCACAGACGTACATATGGTGTTTTGTTGATTTTGTCGGTGAGATCCAATTTTCTCAAAATTTTCAGACTTTTTCTCTCTGGTTCAAGTATAACTAATAAGTATATGCTGGTATTATAGATTATAGATGTGTGTACATATATAATCCAAATTTTTTGGATTTCATCCAAAAAACGAAATAAATTTGCCATCAGTTCTGCCTGCTTGTTCAGTTGTTCTTTAAGCCCAGTCAATAATAACAACTTTTTAATCTCACTCTAGATGTACTCTTTAAGGAGTAGGTACACTGTATCCCACAAGCTATGATTTTTTTCCTCAAGTATTTCTCTGATTCAGCATTTATTCTCATTAAATGTGCCGTTCTCACACATTTTCACTCAGTCAGTATCATTGCGAATTTGTCATGTGTATGCATGTATCGTATGGATATGCTATATAAATCGGCAATGCTGTGAACCTCGATTTGGGAACGTATACATATTAGCTAATCCCGTAGGGTGGGTGGGAAGGTCATCGGAAGCTTACCCCTAATGTTAAGGTAAATGGGGAAATTGGCCGTTTATATTATTTAGGTGGGTGGGTGGGTAAAAAATGGCCAAAAAAGTGATTACGTAATATGTACATGTTCCCTTTATGGTTCTTCACATGTGGCAGAGATTTTATGCCCTAAAATTGAGACTGATATTTACAAAAATTTCAAATCTAAATACTAGACAGATTTTTTCCTCATTGAAACTGATTTGATACGTGGCCATTAACAGAGGACTGATTGTGTGTGTGAGAGAGAGAGAGACAGAGAGCAGAGCTGAAAAAAAAACTCGTATATGTACGCGTACCTTATAATAATCAATATTAGTTTCACATTTCACATTGCGCAGCGTAATTGATCCTACCACTGTTGCATACAATGCCATCCTCATAATATGCCAAGGAGGAGGAAAAAATCAATACGGACGATTTGATATCCTTGCTTGTAATGAGTGCTCGCTTGCTATATGCTTACGTAAAAAAAGCTAAGAAATTAGTTCATCTACATACACACTCATGTCGTAACAAAACATCTCCAATTTTTTTGGCACTTGAGCAAGCCACTTCACTCATCAGCGCTCCCTACATGTCACCAAGAAACATGGCGATCACTACCATCATCATCATCATTTTACTTTTTTTTACATTACGTGTGTAGTAGTACTCTCTCACACACACATCACATATAATCACATTCAACAACAACAGCAAAAGCTTTGCAAAGTAATAATAAAATATCTGCTGCTAAAGCAAAGGAATATATTCGTCACACGGAAATCATAATATGCTGTCGCATGACTGGTGTTAGCTTGCACACGGTAGGAAAGGAACTCTTCTTCTTCGTCTCTCTCTCTGGTGCGGTGGTAGGTTGTTGGTTTGGTGAGTGATTGTACGAGCAGATAACGATTTCTCCCAGACTCTCCTCCTCACAGTACATATTCACATTTCACTTGCTTATTCACTCGTCCAAGTAAAAACCTTAAAATACCATCTTCATCCTTCCCAATCATATTTTTCACCCTGTCTATATCTCCTCTCATCTAGAATGCATATTAAGCTTTTTCCTGGTGACACGATATGTTTTACAATGGTGTAAATTCGCTTTTCAGAAAAGCTCTATTCTAGAAGGCACTCCTCTTGTAATATTACGCTTCCCTTTGTCGTTCGCTTTCTTGCTGAAAGCAAACGTATCAAAAACATGTTATCGGTTATTTATATCGCGGCTATTAAATAGGCTCATGGATTATTAACATGCCCACACACTACACGTTTATAATTGTTTTTAGTCTCAAGTGGCACTATCATCATTTCAAACTGTGCTCAAGTAATAATCTATTTTGACTTAGGAATTATTTAAAATGACATATCTGCCAACTCAAAGTCGCTTGCTTGTCCCAAGTCCTAACCGTCCTCCATAGCTTTTCTACAAAAAATGCATATTATGCAGTGGTGTGGTGATATGAAAATCTAAGACCATATTTGTTTTTTGGCATTGCACAAACTTTTACTATCGTCATCACAGGATTATAATGGATGGATTAAATATTATAACTTGAGCCACATTCAATCCAAATCAGTCTTGAATTTGAGCACATATATGAATATTGTAAACGTGGAAAAAATGGCACCCGTCCATGCCTAACTTTTCATGTTATTTTCATTGGCTGACGTGCAATAATATTCCACAATGTTGTAAAAAATGCTCCATTCCCTCTCCTTCGTATCATTTGAGTTCGAGGTTTTGTTTGTTTGTAAGCCGTAATAAGAGAAGGTATTATTACCTCTCTATCTTGATGTAGCTTTAGTTTTAGTAACGGCACAGATATATACTCTTCCCAACAAGTACAAAAATAGTAGCATGGTTGACGATATATCACTCAATAGTGTTGTTGTTACGTTTTTGTCATCCTCTCTCTCTCCCTCGCATTTATTTACTTACAAATGTACAGTTTAGCTATTAAAAGCAAAAATTTTATCACTCACACTCACGAGTGCATTGTAGATAAGTAAGTACACGAGCAGCAATTTTTAGACTGCAGCAGTAGATTCATTGTCATTATTTTGGGATGCAGCATACCATAATGCTATGTAGTAATAATAGTAATGAGGATTATGCTGAGTAAATTATTAAAGCATCTATGCATTATACTCCTTGCATTCTATTCTCAAAGTTTACATTTTAACAATTTTTTTGCCAATAATAACATCTAGTCAGTCAGTCAAAGTTCCTTCATGATTGTATTAAAAAATATAAAGAATTCGCAATGGTTTCCACTATTAAATTGTATTTCGTGTGGCTTTTCTCTAATGACGGAGTTAACAATTTGGGAATTATATAGCAATGTGGACATGTTGATCATTAAACTTGCTTTGTTGCTCTGTTAATTGTATGATAATAAAATGAGTGTGTGTGTATATATGCACACGGTGAAGAACAAGGATGCATCTTTTTTCTGAGGTATGATAACAACATGTCAGCCATAGGGAATTCGTTTTTTCTCCTTTGGTGCTTTGCTCTGTTAATTCCTCCTCCTACTTTTCATCATCATCATCACCGCCACCTTCATAGCTTCCATCATCGTATCGTGCTCATCATCTCTCATCACATTTTCTCTCTCTTTCTGATATTATTACGTTTTCGATGGAATTCTAGCTTATTACTTGAATCTATGCATTGTGTGTGTGTTGTACGTATGTGCATTAAGCTCACTGTTGACTGTCAAGTTAGTATTTTCTGCAGAGGAAATATAATGCATTTTCAACCGAATTCTAATATACAAAGGAGCAACAACGGAGTCTGTAAGAAGTAGCTCATATATTTATATATGCACGATTTTGTGGTTCGTCTCCTTTTTTGCTAATGATTTTGTCGTTTCTGATGCATTTTTTCCTAGATACCGTCCATCTTTCTGTTGAATTCCTCTAATTTATCTGCCCCAATCCATAATAACTATAACGTAACAGGGCATGAGCTCTTAAACCATTTTATTACCAAAACTGCACTCCGTTTCCTATCAATGTTTGGTAAGCGGCAGTACGAATACAACATGAATCTTTTTCATGAGAGAACATTAGACAGGTATATTTGTGTCTGTGGTACACACAAGTACTTTTATACCATGTATTATTCTCTGACTATTCGTGTTTCTAGTTATTATTTCATTATCGCATATCTCTGTAATGCTAATTCCACACAGGCACCACACCAGTCCCTATACATTGCTGATTGTACATGCAGTTTTGTTTAACTCGGCATGATGATAATTACCACAGCAGTGAAAAGACCATGTTCAAAATGCACCTTGTCTAAATAAATGCCACAAAATTATTTCCCATTTTGAGATATGCTTGCATTGCACCGGAAAAATGGACCCTTGTAGTAGCAAGTTTTTTTCGTACTTTTATGTTCGCTTATCGTAAGTCTACTTGGATTGGTAAAAAAAATCGATGCGATATGCCATTTTAACCTATGTGAATTCCCAATTTGTATTTATCGTGGAATAAGTTTAAAATAATATTCAAAAAGTTATAGATAGCTGTTTTAACTATTTACGACTAGGAGAAATGCATACAACCAGCCATAATGTAGATTTTTTGAAAAAAGTATATACTTTTTACAAAAGTTATAAGTGTATACATACATATGTGGAGTCAGAGATATATGTGAGCACAAATACATGCATAAATGGTTTGAACGTTGGTTATTTTAGGTATATCTGCATATAGTATACAGCTTTTGTGGCCTGAGAAGCATCAGCAGACTTTCCTACCAACTCGAGACAAAAAACTTCCACAACATTTTACATATAAAATGCTCAAACTGACTAACTTGAATGGCTGAAGCCAAAGGGGATCGAACGAAAGGAGACACAAGAAATGAGGAGGTAATTGTTACGAATTACACATGCCCGCAAAGAACACTGCGAGAGAAAGAGAGAAAAGAGACACGCTCTCCGCTCTCTTCTCGTCTCTCTGCTCCCCTGCTCATATCACTTCTCTCTCTTCTCTCTTACTTGGCTTGTCCATTTTTACTCTGTAATATTATGCATATAATGGAGTTGGGGTGTATTTTTATATGTGCTTATATATTTTGTAGGCAGATGTACATAAATTCTTCTCTCTCTGAACTTATATCCGATCTTGAATGCTAGGGTAAGTTTAAGCGCTCAAAGGTACTCGTGAATGTATCTATATGCATATCTCGGTGACTCGGTGTAGCTGAGCTGATTACTGTAGCATTGTACACTGTGATATTTTTTTAAATAATACAGTATTAGAACAGGATATTGTGTATGTCACCTCAAATGATTATACTGTGTCTATTTACGGACTTTTAGATTTGCACAGGGACGATGTTTGTTTCATATTCAAACACGACTAGGACATCCTTTCGCATGGAGAAATTAGTACTATTTTAATATCCATATTATCTATAAAAAATGCATAAAATAATGTGCTCAGAGGAACTCAAGTTTTTAAACCATGATTCGCAAGCGACATTTCAAAATGGCGTGACGTGACGTGGCTTTATCTGGTTTTCCTATATCTGGAAAGGAAAATGAGTTAGAAAAAGGGAATTTGTATTCTACTCTCCTCGTTGATGCAAGAATGCGAAAATCGATACAATTCCTTCATCATAATTTTAAAATGTTTCTTCCTTGATACACATGTATTCTCATATAGTAATATAGTGGGCTCCTGGTCTTATATTGTTTTTGTATCATATCGTGGCTAAATATTAGTTCTGCTTGGCTCCTTGAGAAACCGTACTTTACCAGTCTTGGGTTCTCTTATATCTGAATCTGCTTGTATAGGATACAAAAGGGATAAAATAAATTTACAGTTATCTATCAGTGTCATTATATAGCATATTACAAGAGCATTTGCACAATACTTGGCTCACCATCATAGTTTAAGGCAGAGCCTCAGCTTGTTCCTGAAGGTATGTATGAATGTGTGAAAGGAAGAGACGTAAACGGGAGAAGTGAAGTGAGGTGAGGAGTAGATTATTGATGGGAATCTAGCTCTGGCTATACTATATCGCTGGTTCGTTGCATTCGCTAGATGATGATGATGATGGTGGTGTGGTGGCGGTGGTTGTTGTTGCTGCATGAGTGTGCCACAAAATGCACATATATAGAGCTATCTCATCTCTCTTTAATTAGGAAGCCATCTTGATTTTTCCGGTGTCGCCTAGCTTCAAGTGGAATCGTGTAAATGGCATGAGCCATGAGAGAGAGAGAGCTCCAAGGTTGTATATTCTAAATCACTTGCTCTTATAAGCGTTTACGCAGAGGAAGAGGAATATATATTTTTTGGTTGCATTACTTTGGGATTATTGTGAACTCTTCTCCCTAAGACCGTTTTTATGAATGTACTACAGCGTGAGTACGTAATGGTTTTATGTTCACTCTCCCCGAACAAACAAAAACTGCTTTAATATAAAGCAAGTAAAGTCTTCCCTTTTACTCATGCTTCGTTCGCGGCGGCTGAACACTTTTTTTGCTGAGAATAAAATGCAGACAGATTTCTATATGTAGCACACCCAGAGTGAAGCATATTGACATTTCTTTCCTTCTTCGAACCCGTTGTTGTAATGAAAGCTGTTGTCGAGTTGAGATTATTTACACAATTTATACGTAATATGTCCGCTTGCTTGTTATCGTTCGCTTCTCACTTCACGAGATGGAGTTGAATCAAGATTGTATTCCGAAAAGGATCTCGGAGATGTATGGAGTGTGACAATTTTTATCTGGGCATGGCCGAATGCATAAACACGTAGGAAAATGATGCTACACATATATGCATCATGCATATTAGGAGAGTGTGTGCACGTGAGTACATACTTCTCAAGTGTCACGTCATACCTTACCTAAAATAGTATGGTCCAGAGGATGAATTGAAATAGGAGCAGGATCAGGGAGCGATCAAATTGTTGAGGTTTAAGGAACTGTAATTAGGCACAGGCATTTTTGTTGTAATCAATGCTTTCACTGTGTAATCTACATTACTTGGTGCATGTATGCCACTTGCTCTCATATTTGGATCAGAGGCAGAGATGGTGTGTGTAGAGGTGGCCAGGAAAAATAGTGCTGCTAGGTGACACGTCGGCCTGTTCAGGTGTGGCACAGCGTCAGGTCCTCCCTGACCTGTCCACCGCGTTTCACATGGGAAGTTCACATGGTCTGTTGCCACCAAAGAATACAAATATGATAGAAGGTACATGCATGTACAAAAAGTGAAGCTCGAGCTAGGTGTACGAAGTCCCCTTGACATCAAATAGCGATCTCGATCATCATTGCTTATGTCGATAGAGTAGGATCAAGAATACGAGTAGATGAGTTTGAGTTTCATCAACACTCACAGTTAACGCTTATCATTATGGAATTTTTGATCACTATTGATACTTGGTACACCAACCGAAGCTTCACTTTTTTGGAGGGGTTTGAAAGGACACAGTCTATCTCTGTATTTTTAATCTGAGGTTGCCACATGCACTTTTCTGAGCAAAGAAACAAAACACTCACACTCAGCCATGGTTGGGTTCAGCTGAAAATCGTGCTTCCGGAAATCGTGCTGCGATTCCTTTGATACACTTGGGAGACACCAATCATTAAGCATTTGGAACTAAAGCAAATCACCCACTTCGGAAAATACATTGGTAAAGGTACGTTTTCTGGTAAATAGCCATTAACTAAGACGTTCAATTCAGCAATTGCAGGGTAATTAGCAAGCGTTCATGTATGCATCATTCTTAAAGTTACGGCCAGAAGAATATTTGAAAATGCATTAACTACATATACCTATGCTAAACAGCATCAACGAGTATATGTATATGCATATACATAACCAGCGTCAGGGTGCACTTAAAACCAAATGAATTGCAATAATTAAAAAATCAATTAACAAAATTATTTCCTACTGAAACAATACATCGCATCTTCTTCCATGCATGCCAAAGGCAAATCGGATACACGATGGCGGGGCCCACGGCTCGAACCCATCCACTTTATACTCGGTTAAGCAAGGGAGTAGGTATATGAAATACATTAAAGAAGGAAATGAGATGACAAGAATACATCCAGAGCAGAAGGAGAGAGAGAAGTGAGAGATACGCATTACATCATATATATAAACTTTTGCGGCTCACTTCTTCAACAAACGTGTGATGATAATATAGGAAAGGCAGGAGGAGTAAAGGGGCAGGGAGCATAGCGTCTAATGTACCCCCAGCTGGTTAAGCATTTCGGGACAGAATCGGACACCATATCGGATTGAATGAGTGCTAGTTTTTAGTTTCATACGGAGTTGCTTAATCGATAAAGAAGGCATTTTGTTTTCTCTTCTTGCCTTCCTCTCTCTCTCTCTCTCTCTTACACATCACATTGTATGGTCTCAGAGACTGCTTTTTAGTAAGTACAAGAGTGCTCTCTCTCCGCTCTTGAGTAGTATTATGCCTTCTCTCTCTTCCCCCGTTCAAGCTAATGCTAAAGCTCTTGTTGTTTATATAATGCTGAGAAATGTATATACCCTTTTCTGGAGACCATATAGAATATGTCCATGGCTCTGCTCCTTCCTTGCATACATATATATCTACATCTATTATAGATGTAGTGTAATTTCTAAAACTACCCAAGTAGTTGACTTCTTCCTCCTTTCTCCCCTGGATGTGATATCTTGCGAGAGAGAGAGAGAGAGAGCGAGTGTGTTGTATGAACATTTTTTTCCGCATTTCTCTATTATTCCCATTTCCCAAGCCTCCTCCTCCTCCAGAGAAATAAATATTTATACCTTCATTCCTTCAGGACGTCTCCTTCATCTCAAGATCATGCATGTAATGGAGGAATCGAAGTGAGCTCTCAGAGGCGCTCCTTAGAACAGCGGCGAAGCACAAACTGTTCTATAAAAGAACTTGCTCCTTACGCCTTGTCTATATATGCATCCATACGTATCAAGTATAGCGCGTATGACACTGTGCTGCGAAGTTTACTTATTAAAACTGTCGGATAAAAAAATAGGCATTCATGGTTCAGCTTCTGCTCTGTTTTTGTTTTAACACCATTTCGGATGATTTCTTTTTTTTGTGAAAAAATATTTGATATGTACCTAAAGTTCGGTTCTGGGAGCTATTCGCCAGACAAGGATGTGAGGCGTCGCTCGCTCTCGCAACATAAACTCGCAATCAGAAAGGCAGTCATGGATTCTTTCAAGGGTATATGCTTTAAGGCATGGCAGCAATGGTGGGTTACAGTCTTGTACGGGATGTATATATGTATCATGTACAAGAGTGGAAGCAAGCATCAAGCGGAAAACTGACTTCCTAAAGATAGAGGAAGATCATCTTGAGCAATGTATATTATGTACATACATGTATAATACTGCTAACGTATATAACTATGACCTACGCCCTCAAATTTGAAATACTACCCAATGTCAACTGAAAACTTTCCAATATTTTCCGATTTCGGTCTAATCTTAGTTTCCGAATTTCCATCATTATTTTTTTGATTCAATAACAGAGTTTGCAATTAGCAGATAGGATTCAAAAATAAATGCTACCTTAAAATATATTCTTAATTAGAATTAGTACGATTTTAACTATACATGTATAATAAGTCCTTATCCCACAAGATATTAACTTTTAGCCTCAGTTGGTTCTCAACAAATGGTCTATGGAGTTGACGACTTGTGGGAAAGCAATTTAGTTTCAGCAAGTTTAGGCTCATCGCCTATCAACATGGCATGAGTCAGAATACTGAAACTTACAATTACAACTATAAAGAATTTATATATAAATATTTCAATATTTACGTCAATATTTTTAATCAATACACTTCTGCGAATCAGTACCAAGTAAACTGTTATGCTGATTTCATCCTAGTGTATATCCAAAATCGTTTTCTGCCACAGATTTAAGGGTGGGTTTGCAAACATGCACAATATTATGTCGCCTGATTAGTTGTCAACTTAATGCATGATGTATTTCATGGCAAATAGTGGAACAATTATGTGTCCAGCGTATGAGTTTCCACGAACCTGATATTATGCGCATTTGTTCTGCTGAACAAGCGCCTTATAGCTGTAAACCAGGAAAGTGTAGCTCTCTACGAAAATGTGCTAAATGCTTGAACGTTTAATATCTGCTACGCTCATCTATATCTACAAGAAACAAGGAAACATATTGAAACATTATTTTAACTATGAACCTGTACGCTAAAACCGATTATATCATCATCAAATGAGAAATGGGTTTATCATATTTAAGTGATTGATTCTAGTAATGTGCATGACTCATGCATCACAAACTTGTCGTATGCAGTGCAAATAAGTCCGCCATGTTATCTTTAAACAGCAAACACCTAACTAATGACTAAGCTAAATTATTACATGCATTCCAGTTCCCGATATATCGGTTTCCGAACCGTCAGGGAAATGTAGTTCAGGTAAAAGATGAATCATTATTACCGGTATAGTTAGTTATGCCAAGTCTCATTTTCCATCCATGTCTTGATTCTAATAGTGTCCGCACTCGTTTCCTATATAGTCTACGCAGAGGAAAGTTTTTCCATGATTTCTCACCTTAGCATTTCTGAATTGTTTTCTCAATCCCATCAAAAGTGTTTTTGGTACAACTGTAAGTGATACATACACACACAATTAGACAAATTCACGGGGCATTCAAGAAGTCAAGGTGCATAGAAGAGCAGAGAGAGTGTATCAATAAATGTGTAATAATAAAAAGGAGCGGAACGGTGCGGCATTTCCCCCTTCTTGACAGCCTGATTGCAGTGTTATGTTATATTATCCACTAGTATTATTGAGAGGATAGGGGTAAAAATACTTAAAACGTTATTTAAGGATGTGGACGGCATTTTTATATGAAGGAATGGAAAAATGGGAAATGGATGAATAGGATGAAAATGCCTAAACTCATGAGAGGAGAACATAGGATTTGAGGAACAACGCGATGAGGAGCATAGGTATACATATATATTCGTGTGTAATGTGCACAACACACACACATGCACACTACAACAAGTTTAAGAGAAACAGAGGTAATTCTTCTGTGTACATTTTTAGAGACATATTTATGCATGTGTGCATATTGTAATTTTTTTGTGTATATGAGCACACATAAAGACGATTTTTCTCTTTACTTTGCTTTGGCAGAAGTGTTAAAAAAGGATGGATGTTGATGTTGATGAGAGAAGCTGTTGAGGATTTGAGGATATATGTGCCTATTCCTATATCTTCTCTTTTTTTGCCTATTATATTTTTTGGTGGAATTAGGATACATGATTATGTGCTTGAGTGCTAATAAAAAAATCTACTCTTGCTTCTGAGAGTGAAGCTTGGCTGTCTCTCGGTGATGGCTGATGATGACGATACATTTCAGTTCAGTTGAGCTTTTGGATAGATATCATTTTTTTGAGGATTGGATTGAGGAAGAAGGTGATGCTCCTCTCTGTCCTCTGATGAGGATGACGATACGATGTGTAAAAAGATTATGAGGTGAGTAGGGATTATAGGATGGCATAATATTAAGTCGCAGGAATTTCTTGTGGAAAATGTGTGCAGTTGAGATTCAGTTGTCATTTTTGATTTTTTCGGGTGTGAAGTTTTGTGAAATCTGCTCATTTTTTAAATGGTGCAGTTGTGAGTGAGGAGGCTGGAGGAGATCTGTGGAGATGCAAGAGTATAATGTAAGTATTAAAGTTTACAAAACATGGGTATTAGTTTGACAAACATAATTAGTAAAATGTGAGAAAATAATTCTCGTGTGTAAAACGTACCCTGGCATTCAGTGTTTGGCACAAATCTGACGTGTAAACTGTTCATTTTGTGTTCACCACACATTCTTGACAGTAGTGATATCCGTGCGTCCGGCGTCTTCCGAATGCCATAATATTATCTTCTCCAATTAAAAGTTAAAGAGGTGAAGTGGGTTTCACAATCTAGGCTCACACATCACACTCATATTTATAAATGTCACGCACACACACACATGTTCGAAGGAGAGTAAAATCCGAGTGCGCATCTCTCTCTCGTGTAGCAAGTACAAAATAGTCAATATTGGGTAGAGCATATGTCCTGGAGTCTGGAGGGTATTTTCCTATCTATGGGGTACCTAGTTTTCCGAACTGACGCATGGTGCTTGTGTTGGTAGCTCTGAAACCGGTGTGTGGACTTTGGGGACTTCAAGATATTTGCCCAAGCACAACTGCACACACCAACCTGTATTTACAGTACTTCTCAAGGGTTATCATACCACGTGAGATTAGGGCGAGTGAGATAAGGCAATAACATGGAATGTGCAGTTGACACGATAAGTGCACCGACACCAATTGTCGCCTTCGCAATGATGCTAGTATCAAGGGTAGCAGCACCCACTTCCAATGCTGAATGCACTTTTCTGGAAAGTCATGTGTTGGAGCATCAGTTGTACAGCTGTTGCGTGTTTGGTATTGGAAACTCGGTGTATTTACTTTGCCGATTTCAAAACACCGTAGATTTCAGAACGGGTTTATTTTTCGCACACGTACTTCCAATCCAATTAAGATGTGTTTATGATAAAACATCTACTTTGCTTCATTGATGTAACATTTCTTAAATATGGAGCAATTTAAAAAAGTAAATGTGATTAAATTGATTTTAATTGATTTGCGTTTCTTTTGGCAATTACAGATTCTCAAAGTGAAAACCTGTTGGCTCACGTGAGCGGTGAGCATCGCTAGAAAAACTTACTGCTCGTATAATTATAAAGCTGAGACGCATCATGGAGGACGTTGTGGATTTAAGTGTGAAGTAAGTGTTTAAAAAACATAAACAGAGGGAATATGTCAAGTTATTAGGTTAACCCACAAGATATTAACTTCTAGCCTCAGTTGGTTCTCAACAAATGGTCTATGAAGTTGACGACTTGTGGGAAAGCAATTTAGTTTCTGAAGTTTAGGCTCATGTCTTATCTGCATGGCATGAGTCAGAATACTGAAACTTACAATTCACAATTATTTTTATAATTTATTAAGAATGTACAGAATGATAAATATAATGCCATTAAAACATTTATGAGACACTCGTGCTAATTATAAACGTATTTCGATTTTGTAGGAAGGACAGTCCTGTACAAACGCCGACACCGCGTCAGGAGGTTATGTCGCCTGATACGACGGCGATGGGAAGTCCGAGTCCTTTTACAATTCCTCCGTTAAACTTGCCGTTACCGCTGGGCATCCCACACCTTCCTAATTTATCCAGTCTAGGATTACCAATGCCTTTAGCCGGTATCCCTCAGATACCTGTACCGCCAGACCTCAGTCGTTTTATGAACATGTTAAGTGGTGCTGGAACAGTTGTCGGCAGGCCTGATGGAAGAGAAAGTTCATCCAGTACAGGAAGTAGTAGGAGCAGCTCTGCTGGAATTGTACAATCATCGTCACATTCTCATCCTCACGGCATCTCTCAGCTTGCATTAACAAACAGTAATCTATGGGGTCCGGGCAATGCGAAGCAAACATCCATTTCAGCTGGAATCAAACGAAAAAAGGAACCTGAAAATTATGTACCAGAAAGTAATGTGGATGTCAATCGTTCTACTCTGCCTGTGAGACGTAGTCTACGTCCAAGGGCTGAAAGAAGTTATGCAGAAAGCCCTGATATTGTAGTAGATTACGAGGATGAACCTCCAACAAAAATTAACGGCAATGGAACAGCAGTGAATGGATTGGACGAAGAATCTGACGGTGAATTAGGGGAAATGCCCCCACTGCCTCCCATAAAGGTATATTAAGTTTATCCATTGCTATAAACTGATTACTTATTCTTTTGAATGACCATATTTTAAAAGAAATTTTTCAATGTTTCCAGGAACTTTCTGAGGAAGAAGTTCGCGATCGAGAAAAGAACTTAAGGAAGTTAAAGCAGAAGTTAAGGAATGAGGAGATGAAACTAGTCTTATTAAAGAAGTTGCGCCAATCACAGCAAATGAAAGAAAATGTTTGTATACCTCCCACAAATACTGCTTCTAGCAGTAGTAATTCTGGACAAACTCCTGCAATGCCAAGTTCTAAAGGTGCTTCTCAACATTCACTTCCCCACCAAATCAATTCACATAATCAACAATCACATGCTCATCAGCAACAACACGGAAATCATAACCACTTGCACAACCTACAGAATTTGCAAAACTTGCAAAATCTTCAAGGACTTCACGCTCAGTCGTTGCAGATTCCTGGGATGAAGGGCAGAGCCTCTCCAAAGTCAAGTTCAAATGGGCCAAGCAACAATGGTGGAAGTTCGCGAGACTCAGGATTAAATCTTTCTCACCTGGGAATGAGTGGGTTGTTTGCAAATCCTCATTTAGCCGGTTTGGGACCGATTCCTGGACTCAATTTACCTACACCTCCAGCATCACATAGCAGTTCACGATCTAATCACTCCAGTCAACAAAATAATTTGCAAAATTCTGGAAAGTCAATGTCTTCTGCAAAAGTTTCAACTTTATTAAAGGGGGTAAGCTGTTGTTCATAGATGTTTATGTAGACAATTTCTGTAGCACAATAAACGAAAAATATACTAATGAAAAATGTAACCTTCTTTAGCAACCTCCACCGGCGAGAAGTTCGAGTATGCATCATGCACAACCACCACCTCCGCCTCTCATGATGGCACCACGGTCATCCAATACAAATATCCCACAACATCTTTTGATAGCTCAGCAGTCACTGCTGAGAGGTATGTGCTTCATTGCAAATTGCAATACATCTTTGGATGATAATATCGCATTTAAAATAAACTTATTGAAATCTGTAATCCATACGTATCTTGCATATATGTATTTTAAAGGTTCAAGAGGATCTCCTTCTGCAGCTGCAGCTAATATGATGTTAGGATTTTCGAACCCACCCGGGGCAGTACCACCACCAACAGTGTCACCAGCGAGCATCTCAGAAAAATACGAAAGACCAAAGGAAGCACATTCCTCTTCGAATTCTAGTGCTCAGCAGGTAAAACATTTTGCTGTGAGTATCCCAAACAAATATGAACACTTTCTCCTTTTATAAGAGCATAGTATAAGCCGTAATCAAGTGCACATGAGTTTTAGCCGTACTTCTTGGATCCGTCAAAATATGTAATGGTTGGTTCTATTGACTTTCTTAAACTGTGAAACACAGCCTGCAATACCTAGTACGAGCAGTCTGGAAGGAAAAACTGCCAGCTCAACTTCAAATTTAGTAAACTTACCTTCCACTGTGACATCCAATTCTAATTCTAACATGATTGGTGTCGGTAATCAGTCCAGCAGTAATAGCAATAATTTGGGAGTCGCTTTGGCTCCTACTATTGATCAGGTGGGTAATCTCCGAGTAGTGGTACCTGTGAATTTTGGCAGTTGACCTTGCTAATAGCTAGAAGTTTGAGCTGCTGACTTGTTGTATTACCATATTTGATTATACTTTTTCGTTCTGACTCTGATTATCTGTAGACGTTTTGTAGGCAATGTAAAAATTGCTAGTCTGCATGATTATACTTTTATTTTGCCGTAAGTAATAACACTTAAAACGAAAATTTAACTGTAGATAATACCAATTTTGTAGAGGTTTTCGACTTTCTAATTAATATTATCTACTAGTACGTACGTATTAGGTCTGTAAGCTGTACTATAACCGCAGTAAGAGTATGTCCGTAAAAACTGTATTTATCATAATTATGCACGGCTTCCATGTTCGTATTCATGTAGTAGCTTCGATAACTAAACTTAGCTTACAATAATTCGAATTTGACATTTTCTCATAGGCGGAAAGACGACATCGCTTGTCAACAGCACCGGCGGCTGAGGAAGAAACACCGGCTCAGAAGCAAGCTGCTGCAAAATTGGCTTTGCGGAAGCAACTGGAGAAAACACTCCTTCAGATTCCTCCTCCTAAGCCTCCACCACCAGAAATGAATTTCATTCCAAATCCATCAAATGTAGAATTCCTGGCTTTGATTGGCCTGGAATTTGTCGTTGATTACATTACCAAAGATCCGAATATTCCATTTGTATCCACTGAGCCGTTCGCTTGTTCACAGTGTGGTACCGACTTCACAACAACATGGAAGTGGGATAAAAGTAGTAAAGGGACAGGTACGTCAATTACTCTACGGACAACTCAATTGTAAATGATGTTGTTTCAATTATAATACGATGCCTGTTTTACTATTTGACATCCGATTTTAATAATTATTTTATTTCACAGGCTCAGGCAAGGTTATATGTGAACAGTGCGTCACATCGAATGTCAAGAAAGCTCTGAAAGCAGAACATACGAATCGTTTAAAGACAGCCTTTGTAAAAGCATTACAACAAGAGCAAGAAATTGAACAACGCTTAGCTCAAGGGGGATCCATCAATGAGTCCGTTAACATGACTGGAAACAATAGCAGGAACGGCTCAACTCCGTCACCAAGTGCTGGTGATCGCCAGTCACCTCAAGTTCAGACATCTTCAAGAAATCGGACACCGACGCAATCTCCTGGCCTTGGAGCCCAAGGAATGTCTTTACCAACATTACCCTTACCATTGGCAATTATTAGAAACGACAGAAATTATCATCAGGTATTTGTGTTCTCCATTCCATAACCCTGTTTGATTGCATATTACATTTGTAGGACTAATTAACAAATCAAAATAATTGAATGAAAAACAGGAAAAGCAAAGAGAACGGGAACGCGAACAAAGAGAACGAGAAAAGGAATACGAAAGAGAAAGGGAACGTGAGCAAAGGGAGCGAGAACGGGAACAGCGTGAGCGAGAAAGAGAGCAAAGAGAAAGAGAACGTGAGCGTGAGCAGCAACGAGAACGTGAAAGAGAGCAACGAGAAAGAGAAAGGGAACTTACAAAAGCCTTCGTCAAAGTAAGTTGGTGTTATTAGTCCGTTCAAATTGTATTTCATTATTTCTGTCTTGTATTATAGAAAATAATGCTATTTTAATGCTTTTAGGAATCTCATCGAGCACCTCAAGTACGTGATACACGGGGCTCATCTCATGTCCATAATCTAAGCCGACATTTGCACAATGAGAGTCAGCAGGCATTGCAGGCACTTCAACAAGCGCAGCGTCAAGCTGAAGACGCAGCATTGGCTGCTGCAATGGCTCAAGTGCAACAACAGCAGCAACAAGCTCACTCCCGAGAGCAGTCACACAGTAGTCGTCAATCGAAAGGAAGCTCATCCAAGGTAAATTTCATGACGGGATGTCCACCTCCAGTATCCACATCCCATCTGTTCTTTAGGGACCCTCAATACTCCGCTCTTAATGCTATTCTGAGTCAGAGTCAAAATCAAAGTCAGACGATTCCAACAAGCTCAAATCAAAGCCAGCATCAGCCCAGCAGCCGCAGAGGTCGTCAGGCTGATGCTTCAAGGAGTCAAAGTCAGAGTCAGAGCCAAAGTCAAGTTCAAAATCAGGCACAATCACAAAACTCCATTCTAGAGCAGTATAATCAGCAAATGAAACAAAACGTACGTGATTGTTTGTTGGACTCTAGTAGCCACTGTTGGTTGTACCTGGCTTTTTCTAGAGTTTTTTTTGCTGTGCATAGGATTATGGAAATCTGACGGATAATCCTATATGAGCTTTGCAGTCATATTTATTATTACCTATATACTTGATTTGAGTTTTATTTTTTGTAGGTAGATGCATGTTTTTACATTTTCAATAATAATATGCAATATTATTCACTCTAACATTTTTCGTTGAGTTCGGAATCGGGCGGGGCTCGTGCTCGGTTATAGATTCGTTTTTACTCCCTTCTTGTCTTAATGCGTGTAGTTAGATTAATTTTCAACTTAGTTAAAATAATGACGTAGAAATTGTAGTACATTCCTAGTTCCTATTTATCTATTTCACATTTGAAGAGCGTTAATTGCACTTTGTAGCCATATCTTTGATATAGCCAAATCTAATGTGACAACTTGAAGGTTAACTTGACTTATTGCTATCATAGGATCTGTTAAAACAAATGACAAAACAACAAAGAATGGACACCGAGGCTGCAGCGAAATTTGCCAGTGCTATGGGAGCTGCTGCGGGAGGGAATCCTGGAGGCTTATCAGCTTCTGCTGTCGCTGCTGCAGCCGCTTTACAAGCTGCTCACCAGCAAATGCTACGGATGCCTGGAGGTCAATTGCCGTCTCTTCCAACGCATTTACTACCTTTTTCACCACTTTTGTATCCGTACCAGATGGCCATGGCTCAGGTGAGTCAGGTGCATAACTAACATATTTTATCACAGAATTATAACTACATTTCGCCAATGAGGACACTTCTAATGTATTCATTTTCTTGACATATAGGCTGCAAGTGGCAAGCCAGTAACTCCTTCATCGCTGGCCGAACTTCAAAGGCAGGCCGAAAGTTTGCAGCAGCTTCAAAGGCAATATCTACTAGACATGATCCCTAACTCTAGAAACTTACCGCAAAATTGGAAGACTTAAGATTTCTCTTCGACTTAGGTTGCATGTCGCATCTTTTGTGCACTCATAATTATTGAATTACGTAATTTGTAGATAACATAACATACGTACAATGTCAGTAGAGTAGTGTTTTGTAAAATAGTATTATCATTGTCGATAATGTAAAAAGAATTACCATTAGATTTTATAATTCGTGTAAAGTTTCAATAGCAGTTTGAATGTTACTTTAGATTGATTTTCTCTCTCGATAAATATGGCATTTAAATACAGTTTAAAAATAGGCTTGGGCTGCTGGTATCTCTATATACGTACAAAACAATAACATGCATTTGAATTGTTGAGGTTTACGTAAGGTAAAATATGTGACTCGGAGGAGTTATCGAGTGAGTAGCTGAAACATTGGTGATTTTGAGTATTTAATCACAAAAAATCAGGAAAAGCATCACGAGATTTTTGCTGCATTTACTGCCTTTTAATACAGCACCCATACATTCTGCGTCTTTCAGAGCTTCTGTAAAAGTCCATTTTAAGTGAATACAGAGTTTCTGTATCGTTTCATGCTGGTTGTATCTTTCCTCCAGGTGTGCTGAAAGGATATTTCATGAACATGAAATTGAAACCATTTCAACCTATTTATTTACATTAATTAATGTAGTAAAAATGTAGAAGTGCAAAACTTCTTTGTTATTTGTTTTATTGTTTCTATTTAGTAAACAGGTTCAGTGTATGCTGTAAAGTTGGACAAGATATGGTAATTAATGATTATTATCACGACAAAATCTACACACAAATTGTTAATTACTACTACAATAAAATTCCGATGTGTAAGTACACTTTAGTCATTCTAAAAACATGTTTCCAGTCGTTTATTTGAATCCATCGTGCATTCACATATATAGACACTTTGCTACCCTGCGTAGCAATTACAAAGCAAACTTCCTCTCAAAAAACAGAAAATTAATTTCTATCCTATTACAATCTTCATCCGTAGCATATTATTTAAATACAAAAATCAAATCAGAACTATCCTCGTCATCATCCTCTACGGTCGACCAGTCCGCAAAATAGATCACTTTCTTTTTTTGCTTGGATTGTACAGTTACTTGATTCCCATTGGGACCTGGGGGTTCCATTGGGGGTTTCGTCGCATCGTCCAACTGGGCATTATCAGTGCATTACATTCGCATTTACCCGGTGGTACCTAAAGATGAAAGATTTCATGCAAAAAATACTAACTTCTGCCAGTTTATGAATTATCCATGATTCAAGCCAAAACAAAGACATGTAAGATATTTATATAACCTTTTGCATAAAATATTCGAGATTTCCTCTCCCTTAAGTGCACATGAAATTCTCAATGATTCTCTCAACATTTGTCCCATTTTATGTGCCCTTTCTTTTCTAAAAAAGTTCAGACGTTGAGATTTCTTCTTGTTCGCGGAGTATATTTTTGCATGCTTGAGTTTATTTCCTAAATCCATTGCAATCATCATTAATTTCATTTTGAGAAGAAATAAATTCCTCGTAAAAAAACTTTTCCGTGGATAATTTTAAACTTAATTATGTATTATTTGGGTGATAAAATCCTCTCAAACTCTTCCCATATTTTTGTATATAGAATTTCTTACAAGAATCATAATTTCATAATAATATATATTCAATATATTTATAGTTATTGTTCATGTAGCACTCTGAAGCATAGCTAAACTTAAAATTTATAGCAAATTTGCAGAAACTTCATTCATAACGTAACATCATAACTTCCATGCATATACATATATAATAGACATGAGCTTCTTACATAGTTTCTTATACTTAATAATATATATATCTTTGAAAATCGTAAGTGCAAGAAACGAACTTCATTTCCTTTCCATCACATTCCAAAAATTCATCACACACACCCTTGAATCTCTATATACAAGCGGAATTTCTGTGCTTAATTTATTTTTAAAAAAATCTAAAGCAGGAAAATACTGGATGGTAATGTGACGTGTTGATAGGTGTAGGAAACATGGGTTTGATATTGATATCCACTTCTCGTACAGGTCCCGAGTAAATGTAATTATAATTAGCACAGTAACATTATAAAACGCTTACCTATTATACATATAACTTACATTATAACATATTTTATTTATGATATACATATATATATGCCTTATCTTCTGCTCATGCATGCTCATGTAATCCATAAATCTCCTTGAATCTGGTACGCCTCCCCTTTCCTCAGTCTATCAGTCGAAGAGTTTGATTGAGGACACTGTTTCTTGCAATAATACTCTTAAAAACTCTCAGTTACGAAATCATTTCACGGTTCAAGGGCGCAGCATCCTTTCCGTTATAAAAAGCTTACAGTGTCCGTTATAAAGTGACTTTGGAAGATCGAGAGATGCGCGTAACAAATTTGGAAGGAACAAGTATGATACGGGTGGCGTTACTCGCGTTACCCCTTTCATTGAGAAATAGCTTTTGTTTCCTGTACTGTATAAGTATTAGTACTTGTTTTGCATGAGGCGATCAATAACCGTCAACTCTAACCCGGCTAAGCAAGTAGTGCATTGCAGTAAGAGATTTCTGCGTTATATAGTCTATATAACGGTTCTTGATTTTCCTTTTGTTACACATGCACAAATACACAACTCATAGACACATAAGTTCATACATATCATGTATACACGTTATTAATTGTTAGTACGATTACAAGACAAACTTTGAGGGTTACGTTCATTTTATAATCTCATTCCGTGTAAACTCTGACAAGAAAGTTTGTGAGTGAAAATAAAATAGTCTGATACTTGTTGCAATCAGCTTATATAAGTATATGCCACAGCGAAACGAATTATCGTTGAATGTTGAGTTACGCCATTATTTCAGTGATTAGCGGAGAAAATCGATCAAAAAGGGAAAAGCCTTTGAGAATGTATCATTTCTTCATGAAATATTCTCAATGTAACTATTTGCCATTTTCGGTGCACGTATATCTCCCTTCCTCTTGAAAGCACTGTGGTACTTGCTCGCTCACGCACGCCTACCCAAGCCAAAAATCAAACAAATTGAGAAAAACAGGACTGAAGTTTTTGATGAGCATTCGCCAACTTCCTTATATAACGCACTTTTTCTTCATGCATTCATTATTAACTTTCATCACTCATATAATGTCATGCCTAGTGTCTCTCTCCATTTCTTTTTTAAGCAAAACAAAAAAAAAGAACTTTTTTCGTCCGCCCTCGGTTCAGTCTCTAAAAACAAATTTTTCCTCGAGAAAAAAGAAGTTGCGTTGAATGAGAAGAGAGGCTTCTTTTAATGAAACATTGAAGTGTTATACTTTTTCTTCAATTTAAAAAGTCTCAAAAGTACTCTAAAACCTATTACGCTAACCAAATCTCCCCATAAAAACGATTCTAGCTATGTTCACTTCACGTGTATTTTGAATTGGCAAAAGGTAATCTATATATACTTAAGGCCGTATTCGCTATGGCGTTGAGGAGACTTTGAGGATGAGGACGACCTCAGATTTGCCAATACCTTCAAGCAGGAACTAATGGCAACGGAGGTCTAACTCAACCTTTGAGCCTCCTCAAAGTCATATAGAATACGACCATTAGACATCGATACTACAATTTTTTCAACAAATGGAGATTATTAGTTTCTGTTACGCAAGAATTACATTTACTTGCCGAAAGCCATACAAATAACATGTTCGAAGCTATGAGGGGAAATATGATACACGAACTAGTATTTTCTGCAAGGAGGAGAGCGTACATGTGTGCTTTTTACACAAAATAAACGTGACATGATGAGTTCATTGTTCTCTTGTTGCTCTTATGCTCTCCACGTTTGCGAGAACTTAACTGGAAACAACTTGATCCGATTACTTTCTCCGCTTTCTCCTTGGCTTCATGTATTGTGCAAGCCTAATGTCTGTGTGGGAAACATCACATATGACACAGAAGCTTCAAGTTTTGATTGATTGTGGTAAATTGGGTATTATTTGGGTTAGTACATAAAATATTTATGAAATATAAAATGTATGGTAGGTAGGTGGGGTTGCACGCGTATTGTCCTCATCCTTTTATGACTTGGCAAGCTTTGCAGCACGCTGATTAGCCAGAGAAATCCTTGTCTCGTTAGATTGTGCCTGCAAGAAATTGAACAGATTTTTGTATGAAGAAAAAAAACATTAATATAAAGCATTATGTAGATCGTTAGTGTTATTTTAATCCTCTTTCTCCCTTTTATACCTTCATGTTGACGCGATCGATTTGCAAATTCTGTCCTTCAATCTCTGTGCCCATGTCTATCGCCATATTCTTGAGATTACCTATCATTGTGGAGACTTGTCCCATATTGTCCTCCATTTCATATTCTCTGGCGTCATTCGTGATTCTATTTTTGAATTTAGAAAGAAACCCACAACGTAAATTTGTGCGCAACTTTTCTCATGGGCCTGAGCTAGCATCCCAATTTACAAAATATATTCACTTCATTGAAGCCATGCCCACCTGGTAATGTATCCCCCTTGAGAGGAAGCAGCACTACTGGTTAGGACGCCGTTCCGCTCCCTGTCGTCGACCACTCTTTGAGGCTGATTATTCACCACCGTCCCGTCCTCCGTACTTTTCCACGTTTCAGCGTCTTCCTTGAATCCTTGTGATCTGATTCCCAACAAAAAAGTAAATTCAAAACTCCAGCTTCATTACACCCGTTTCATGCAATTCACATCAGCCTCCAAAAGTTTCATCATTTCTGCTGGAAATGGTAAAGGGAAGTGTGTGTCAAGTGTCATTAATAACCCACTTGATGACAACACATCTCGTCCTACTCATAATCCGTCATTCGCACTCCGTCCCCCGTCACACTACATTTGTATCCAACGTATCCCTTCACACCAAAACCACATTCGGCATGAATGACATATCCCATGGAAAATTACAGAAGGGAATGGCACAACATCGAAAGTGCACAGTAATCATACAACATTGAAAGGGCTTGTGTCAATATTATGATGGCTGATGTGTTCACTTATCTTAACGAAAGAAAAAACACAATAATCTTTCTTATTCCCAATTTTATTCCTCGGTACGTAGGTACCTGTTGCACGGGAGAACACAAAGTCCACAGCATTTCTCCATGCCCGTTAAGTTTTTCTCTGCCTCACGCATGTCCGAGTTGATTTGGTCCATTCCCTCCTCGATTCGATCCAGTTGCTCTGTTATTTACAGTTATTCCATTCGTTATGCTATGTTATGTAATTCAACATTGTCTCTCCTCGTTTTAGCATTTCCTCTGTAATGCATTGAATACACTAAAATTCTTTACTCATATTCGCTGAGTGGTTACATAACTTGGTGAAAGCCACTGAAAGCATAAGCATTTCTGAGTTTGTTTGATACATGCACATTTACAAAAACTAGTTACGACTATCCGTTAAGTAAACAAAGTGCTTCATAAAAAACACAATATCAAACTGCAGTGAAGCTTAAGCATTTTGGGAGGAAAAAGAAAGAAATAGTTTCTCTAAAGCTTTCTTTCTTTAGAGGTAAGACTAGAACTGAGTAGTTCACTAAAAGGCAGAAAGCAGAAGAAAAACACATTTGTAATTATTATTTGAGTTGCTTGCAACGAGCCCAAGCAAGGTACTCTGCGGAACATTCCTCATTTCATTTCAGGCACAAGTCCGTTCCGCCGTTCTCTTCGGATGCCGAAACCGAAATGTGTGGTCAGCAAACCAACTGTAGGGCAAATTGTGGAGTCCTTAATGAGAAAAAGGTAAAAGGAACGTTTCCCATAACATACGAATATAAGGAGCCTAAGTGTGTACTCAGGAGTAAGGTAAAAATATTAGAAAAAATTGGTAGACAATAGCGGAATTTTTTATTCTTTGTTGTCGAGTTCTATAAAAATGACGCATTTTCTTTCTAAAAAATGCACAAACTGCAATATTTTCTCAACACGATCTTCGGTACAATGGTTTGATGATTGTTTACCCAGCTAAGATTACATATAAATATATGTACCATCTTACACAACTTTCATTCACTTCATTTCTTCTGTCAAAGTACTAGCTTTTAATGTATTTTTTCATTGTAGAATAGAAACGTTTGAGAAAATCTTTGTGAGAAAAATACGGAAAAGTATATAAGCAATTCTTGGTAACCACACATTTCTCATTAAACTTTCATCGCTTATTTGACATCCTCTTTCTCTATCCTCAGGTGTACTCGCGTACTGAGCTATGTTGAATTGAGGACGAGAGTGGAAGAGAGAAAGATAAAAACGAGAGCGTAAACAAAATGCATATATACAATGTAGCGATTTTTGCTGTATTCACTATACAGGCACAACGGCACATAAGTACGCATTGATTTAAAGGATACATGTACAATTTCGATATAAAGCAACACATGGCATGGCCATTTCCCTTTTTAGCCTTAAGGCAAAAGGAAGGATGTTGGAGATAAATGTGGGGAGGCAGACACGAAAGGTTTATATTTTTTATGAGAAGCGTATCCGAATTTCTCCTTTTCCGCATCGAATTCTTGTTTCTGTGTGAAAAAAGAGAAGGTGGATGGGATGATATATAATATGATGAGTGTGTTGCCTTCGGGAAAAGCAATACTCTTTTCACTTTCACAACGAAACTCTAGCCACGAGGGAGAAAGCATTAGAGAAAGGTGAGCAAGGTTAACAAACGGAGTGAAAATGTGTTTGGTATTTTTTGAACGTGGCCATGAAGAATGGACACATATTAAAAGGCTCATGGAAGAGTGCGCACCATTTCATCTGCAATATTGCAGAAGATCAAAAGCGAAAAAACTATGGGAAAAGTGGAAAGAGAGTTTTAGGCTTTCACATACAAGGGCATTATTATAGAGGGAAATGGAGGGCAAGTCAACATAAAAAGACGTAATTATTAGTATCATTTAATCATCAGTGTATCCATCAAACTGTTTGAGAGAAGCGAAGCTATTACGTTGAAGGGGAGAAGTGGAAAGTTGAGCACTCTTAATATAATTAGAAAATGGAAACACTTGTTACTCTCGCTTATGATGAGCTATTTGCTGCCAATTTCCTGCTACGACCATTACCCTTATTACAGCAGGTGATTAGAGAGTTGCATTTGAAGCAGCATGATTTGATTATTAGCCGATTGAGGATGTGAAAGAAACACATAATACGTTCAAATAATGCTAATTTCGAACGCTATGAGCTGACATTCATTAGAGTGCATCCCACGCACATATACTTACTTCAACGAACTTAAGTTGATTTAATCACGGCCACTTTGTCTTGTTGAAAATAACTTAATTACTTAAAGGATATAATACAATTATAAGATGCAAAAGAAGCAAAAAAGGATTGTCAAGTACCGCCTTCACTCCGGCATCTTCACTCCACGATGTAGGCGGAATCTTATAACATCAGCAAGATCCCTGAGCACAGGTCCAAAGGACGATAAAGTAAATGAAAGGAAAAAACAAATTGATACAAAATAAGGAAGAATCAACATAAAAAAGAAGGAACATCAGAGAATTTTTTCGCAATACAAGAATTATTTTTGAAATTCTGACGAATATCCTAAGTCATTATTTTGCATGGAAGGAACAACCCACGCGGAGTCTTTTGAGTGGATGGATATTGAAAATAACAAGCCATACAAAAAGAAGGATTTCTTGGTGATTCGACATAAGTTCACACACATCCTTCACTTGAAAAATATTTAATTTGAACAAAAGTTCTTTTTAACAACTTCATCGACTTCATTTCGCTCTACCAACTTACTCCGTTCAGTGAACGCAGCGAAACGAAATATAATTGCAATTTTATACTCGGAGACAATATCCTTTACTCGAAATTCTTGCGTCCTCAGTTTTAATAACAAAAGCCTACCATACATCGCAAGCAGATCAACAACAGGCGACATAATCATTATTTTTTTCAGTGTAAAACTACATCGCATTAAAAACATAGAGAGAACTATCTCAATCAATTGTATACAATAGAAAAGTAATGAAGAAATATCCTCGAATCAATTTCTCTCTAAAAAATTCTCATCTATTTTACCAGCTTCAGTGACTCATTTACTTGATTGTGACTGAAGCAATTTCTAAAGACAAGGGAAAGAAACAATACCACGTAGATACAAGTAGAGAAACCAACTGGAATTGCAAACTGACGAGGATGGAGTGTACGCAAATCCGAAAGTAATGATGAAACGGACGATGTGGAAATGAGTATCCAAGAACACATCTCTGTCTCCGCCAGCCCCAGAAAAAACAAAGGAGAGAAAAGAGGATGAATGATTGCTCTTGTGAAAAACCACTCATTTTTACCACACACACGAGGCAGGGATTGTGGGATGGTGAGAGAAAGAAAGAAAAAAGTCGACTCGATAAAGCTTCCTGCTTTCTCCTAGCAAAGGCAGAGCTTTCGCATATATTTGCATTATATTGATTATATGCACACGAGTCTATTTCCAGAGTAATCCCGTGTACAAATTATTTTAGTGTAAACCTCAGCAAACATCAATTTTAGACAGGCCTACTCCATTTCCACATTTGCACACTCTGCTCTCCCAATGACGTTCTCTCAATTCACGTGCAACCAGAGTGAAAATAGAGGACGAGCATTTAGAACTGTGCACCTATATTTGTAGAGATATGACTTCACTTCACATTCGTGCTGGTGTTGGTAGCATATGTACATACTTGTGCACACGCAGTTTACTCAAAATTGCTACTTCCCTGTGCAACACTCTGAACGATCCGAATGAATGGTTTAAATAATGTGTCCTACCAAGCACGCAACAATGACTACGGAAGACATGGGAATCTAACCGAAATCTCAGTAAAAATTAATGAGACGTGGGACACAGCCATCGAAAGAGAAATTTTAGCTAGCGAAAACAAAAACCATAAATCCGATTTTAACCAGTTTTCCTGTGCTTACTCCATTCTGCTATAAAAACTTACAAGCGGACAGGAGGAACAAGAACGCAAATGACTCAATCCAAATTCAAACTATTTATCGACATAGACAATAAATATACTTATGTCTTTTCTTGTGCACTTGCAAAGGTCATCACCATTCCTAGAAAATACAGCAGAGGACGAGGGAGCTGAAAAAATTATGATTTACCCACTTCGTAAGTTTCTAAATACAAGTACAGTAGAGTGTATTAAGTAAAGCATAATTTAATTTGCATAAAAGCAAGAGTTTTTACACGTGTGCAAAGCTCAGCTAGAGTTACATTTAAAAGGTTGGAAAATAGACGAAAATATTTGTGAAAGGGGAAAAACTTACATTGTATGGGTACACAATTCAGCCAGCGCATATATTCAATCGCAGAGAGAAGAGAGAGATTTTGCAGCGGAAGAGAGAAAAGTGTGACGAAGAAGAAGAGGGCGGAAGGGGACACAAAAAGTGATAGAGCAGAGCACATAAAATTACAGAGAGAGAGATCTGGTTTCCTGCTACAGGGCGACAATGGCAGCAAGAGTTGAGCGGAGAATCAGCGACGACGGCAAGTACAGGAAGAGAGAATGAAAGTGAGAGAGGTTTTGAAGAAAAACTTGGAAGACTATATAATAGTGAGGTCGTTTTTATATGCTCATAAAAAGGGACACATATTATTTTGGTAATGCGATTAACATAGCTGGAATATTATAGAGGGAGAATTAGCAGCTTTGATTACTGGCTCTGGATCACATCTTCTTCTTCACATAGAAAAATGGATAAAAAAAGAGTCAAAACGAGAGGCAGATTTTCGTTGACTCATGATCATGATGTTCCACATTCGCAAATCTTGTTGGCAAATGGCAGGTGAGGATTTTTGTGCAATTACAATCTTGAAATTATAGGGAGTAAATTTTCTAGTTACATTTTTGACATCGATGGGATACAGGGGATACCTTACACAAAATTGCAAAGGGAAGATCATACTTTAGTATTCACATTCACGAATGATGTTACTTTGGGGCAATAGCTTACACGGTCAAAGGGATTTTTTTCGAGAATGACATTGTATACATTGGACATTATGCAGCTTTCAGCGGAAGAACAGACACAAAAGATATTGATAGAACGAGGGAGAAAGGAGAAAGTACATAAGGTGTGTCGTCTCCAGACTCCAGAGGCAAGTCTTCCGGAGTGAAAAGGCGACATGTACGAAACTGGATTTGATTCACAACATCGAGGTTACACAATAGAGCATTATGAGAGGGGGTACATCCCACATAAGTACACAAATGACAAGCCAAGAACAACGTTCGAAATACCAGCACAAAAGTAATCCGGTTCAGGAAGTTTACGATTTTGATGTCACGGCGGAAATGTTTGATACTGGTTTAATGGCCAAAAAGAGTGTCAAAAATATGTTTGGCTACTTTATTGATAAATATAAATCATTATAGTATATGTATGACACAATTTGGGGATTGAGAAATTTTGCAAGGGTTGAGCATGAATGAGCGTAAAGGGATATATTTTCGTTAAGCGTCGACCTAAAAGGGTAACTTTCATCGATAGGATTATTTTCATCGGTCAGAAAACCACTGACCTCCTTGATCGTCCAAGGCTACGAGAGTGCGGATACCTGCCTCCTTACTCTGATGATGATTACAGGGAAGACGACCAAATGAGGACAATCATCCATCCAGACAGGCAGCAAGAAAAGTAAGAAGATCACACATAACTTTTGGTAGCATTTTCTTACTTAATTTAAGCTATGTACTAATGACTAAAAGCAAAGACATCGGCAACTGAACAAAAAAATTATCCTTCAAAATAATCCTCCTGATAAATGATACTTCCTGTCTAGTTTCGATTTCAACCTGTTTTATTTTTAGGGAATCGATGTGAAATGAGAGGCTATATTCTGACAGTCGACAACTATAGCCTGAATCAAGATGAAAAACCCCCAGAAAAACAGCCTCTCGGCAAAAGAAACACACGCTTTCATCATCTTTCTCCATTTGTCGAACCTCACTTGAAAGGAAAGTGGGAATCAGAAGGCTCAGAGTTCTCTCATCAAAGGGAAAGAGCATCTATCTACCCGTGCCCACACACAAGATTACCTTGTAACAAGCCTAAATACTTTCTTTAAGTAACTTTAGTACCTAATTGTCCTTACTTAAGCCTCGAATTTGAAAATGAAACGAAACACGAGGAACTAGCACATTTCCCAATAAAACTTTGTGGAATAGTAAAAATGGTTTCATTCAAGAAAATGAGGCATCTTCAACCAAACGAAATTATTAGACAGATATTGAGAACCTGTTTTCCCTGGTTTGAAATTACAGGAGCCTTCCTATTGTTTCTTGTGATATTCAAAGAAAGTTTTATATAAAGGCTCCTATTGGCTTCTTCAAGACATGGTGTCCTAATTAGCTGTTTATCTTAAACTTGTACATATTTACATGAAGGGAGACACTGAATGAAAATGAAATTCCATGTACGAAACGAAACGGATGCATATATGCTTCATAAGCTAATTGTTATATTGATAACAAAGTCAATAGATAATTAGAGAACGAGCTAATTAGGTTTTATGCGACAACGAACGTCACACACATATTGCCATAAACGGCATATTATGTACATCTGAATTACGAAGAGAAAGGCTAAGAATACAAATCATGTATTGCTTTCTCTCGCTTTTAAAAAACAATCGTGTCTCAGCTGAAGTATTTGTTCTCTCTTTTAATCAAAAATACATGCTTAGACTGGAGCTACATCACAATTCATTTTATTCCGTGCCACTTGAGCTTTGAGCAGAAACAAATTGTGTACCCACACTTATACTCTGGACGGAATACTAATGGGCGCGTCGCTATTCACTGTCCACCTCTCTACGGATTTTGAATTTTACCTATTTTTAGCTCCTGTCACAGTCATCCTTACCCTCTTCACTCTTCTCCCATTGTTTTCCTCTTAAAACTCAGATCCAATTTTCTCCTGTCAACTCAAAAAAGCTCTGGCCTTGAACCAAGTTAGTAGTTAGAGTAGTACTAGAGGAGAAGGTGCTTTCTGCGAGATTCATTCATTTTTCTCTACCTTTCCCTTGAATCGTCTACGAAAGGGAACAAGGGACGGCGAGGAGAGAAAGTAAAATGTGTGTGAGCATTGCCTTTGCCTTAGGGACATGTCTATGTGGAGGTGGGCTCAATCTCTCTCTCTCTCTCGCATTCATTTTCCCATTGCAAAGTTTGACCTTGTTATATCCTCCGCCATAAATACCTATAGCTCTTGGGTTGGAGAAGGTATCAGGTGGAAGGACATGATGAATCGGGCATGCTCACACAAGTAGGAAACAGATTAGTCAAGATACGTGACGTTTGACGTTTGAGCATACGCGTTAAATTACATTTCCTCCTTTCAAATATCAATTCTGCACACTCTCCCCTCAAATTCCCATAACTTGAATCGGATGTGCTTTTGTTTATTGCATTTCCTCTATTGCTTCCTGACCATAATCATATTTCCTATCCATGTTCATACAATATGAGCTCGATTAAATCATATGTCGCAAGATGAAAACAATGTTTTTAAACGGAAAACGACATAAGTATGACATATGAGACAATGTATGTTCCTTCCAATCCCTGAACAGTATTCCTGGGATAAAAGCGAGAAAAGATGCCATGAGGTGACGTGAACGAGTGTCAGTCAAGTTCAGTGTTTTCACACGCAGCATGACCTGCTCCTATTTTTACACTTTTCTTTCTACAAAACAATGTTTATTGCTTACACTTAAGAACGTAGGTCCTACCTTCACAAATCCTTTCCGTATGCATGTACGATGCAATTCATGTTTTTGAACAAAAAGGATATAATAAAGCAGACAAACAAAACATTGATTGAGAAGGAGACAAAAAGAGAAGAAGTGCTCACCTCATCGCAGAGTTGGAGCATCCGACGAGTGCTCTCGAGGGACTGTAAAGAAAATAAAAGAAGTTGCATTAGACATATTGCTACTTTCACTTTTTGTCACGAGTTGAGAGAGAATAAGCAGCTAAAATATGGGATTTTGACAGATGCTCTTCTTGTTCAAAACAAAAAAGTCTTTCTGTCACTTGCATAAATCGATTTTGTTCCTCATTTTATTGACATTTGTCAGTTGTCACTCTAATTCAATCCGTGCATGTTACATCGAGAATAGAAGGTATTATGAAAGTATGCAGTAAGCAGTAAGCATATCATCATGCAAACTCATTTCCGAGAATTATTTTTACGTAAAAAAATTAGCTTAGAAAACATTAAAACATACTGAAAGCGAGCCGACTTGCATAAGTGTAAATGTTTTAGAGATCTGCTCGGTGCTCGCAATTCTGGAGAAATTATGGGAATGACGCCATTGCCACTGAACCTTGAATCCATATTCCATGTTTTTATTCCAACCCTTGTCTAATGAAGCTGCTTTTTCTTTTTAACAAAACAGGGAGAACGCTACTCGAAAGCTATTATTTAAGCTACGAAAGTAAGGGATTAAGTTTCCCTTGAGAAGAGAAATGGTGAGGAAGAAGCGAGCGAGCTCACATTACTTTCAGATTTATACAAAAAAAAACTCGGAGTGAAAGCAGAAGCAAGACGCAAGAGTGAAGTTAAGAATACACCATCTTTCTCCCGTTATTAGTCAAAATGTTCAACGGAATATGTGTAATAATGAGGAAGGAAGCTTGGAAAAGGAAATGCATGGAGGAAGCTTATTATTAAAAAATCAAACCCTGTTCTCAATGTGATCCGCTGTTGCAAAGGAGTAGATGCGACGCTCACTCGCCCTCCGCTCCGAGTGATGATTATGATGCATTCCGAATTCTTCCAGCATTTTCGACAAGATCCTTTTTTATGCAAAAATATTTACACTCACGCAACCCTCCGAAAATCTGTTTTCCTTTAATGAAAAATATCTCGTTCCGAATTCCTTTCTTAAGCTCAATCTATCACGGCCACAGAAGAAAAAACTTGTAAATTTGTGAACCACAAATAAGTTCTGAGTCGTTTTTTGAAGAAAGGATTTTCAGCGTAAATCCACGTCTTTTTCAGGTACTCTGCAAAGAAAATCCTTTCGTTGATTCACAAAAATGGAGTGGAGTGAACGTGGACGGGTGGATGGATACATAACTTTTTTATATGTATCTTGAACCTCAACTCAACTATCACAAAATAAACTCAACAAAATGAATCAAATCACACACTTTTTGTTTTCGCTTTCCGTTTTATGGATCGACTGAGTTTTGAAGGAAATCCTAACTGTTCCCAGATTTGCCGATCCTATTTCGCAACGAAAAGAATAAAAAAGTGTTTTGAGTTGCGAAAATGGGAAACGGTGAGCGAAAGATCACAACAAGGACGGGGAAAGAAGAGGCTGGGAAGTGCTCCGATTCTGATTCTGCATATTGATGAGGAATTGAAGGAATGTGAGCAGGAGGATATATATATAATCTACATAATATAGTATTTTTATTCCCCCTTTTTTCCAGAAGACGCGTTTAGTGAGAGGAGTATGGAGAGACACGACCGTGCCACCAGCTCACATCATGATGAACTGATGAATAGCGGAATGAGGCAACAAAGTTTTCCCCGACGAGTGAAAGCAAGCATCATCACCACACACCATCATCGTCGTATAACGTGATTCTGCTTTCTCCACGCTGAATCAAGAAGCGAAACGGTATGATGGTCTAGTACAAAAAACGATACAAAAACGCTATGCTTCATACTATTCCCCTCTTTTTCATTCTGGATCGCTCCAAGCGTTTCAGCAAAAGCTCTCGAACAGAGTGGAAACCGTGTGCGCTTTCGCGTATTACTCGATGCCTGCCTCCCTAACGGCAAAAAATGAGAGGGAGAGGGACAGCCACTCAGCGAACATGCTTCCACCTTGTAAAAGGCTTAGGAAAGCGTAACAACGTGAAATACCCTTATTATTTCTCTCCGTTTGAATATTCCCTTCGAATTGTGAGTGAGAAGGAAGCTCGTTTCCTACTTGAGGGATTGGCTTTTCCTTTCTCCATCGACGACATAGTGAAAAAATATTCCCGCAAAACAATACAATGGAATACCAGCTTGGTCTTCTGTAGAGCGAGAGAGAGACTACACGTCTTAAAAACTAAAAAGGCCTACCTACATATTATCCTTATCATTCTTCCTGTCTTCCTCAATCCAGTTGAAGTGGGCTCCAGTCAGGAAAAGCTCAAGTGAAGCTTTTCTCAAGCTGGAGAACATTTTATGCGAAATATAAAAAACATGTTGAAACAAGCAACAGGAACGACGCTGTGCAATTGTAAGAGAAGGAGGATGAGAGATCCACATCTCTCTTCCCACTTTTTCTTTCTCACGATCTCGACTAACGAAGGGAACGCCAACCTGATGCTGCTCTCCAACAACTTTAAAATCTTTTTCTCATCTGCCCATTCCCCATATCGCCATCATCATCATCATCACGACGTTTTCTTGTACATTTTTCTGTACTACTTTTCCTCTGGAGAAGTAAAGTCCGCTCATGTCTACCTTAACATTTCCACTTGCATTCATGTATTTTTATGTGTCCCTTTTATTGAGCTTCTCGGAAAATTACGTGGAGAAAAGGAGAAGCAAGTTTTTTCGCAACTCGTAATGCAAAGTGAAAGGTACGAAACAGAGAAAGGGAAAAAAGAAGATGAAAAAAGCTGGAGGGGGAAGCAACATTTTTTACATGGGAAATTTTTTTATATAGAAAACAAGTAACGCCAAAGCAAAAGGGAAGGAGAAGTAGAGGAAAGTCAGTGGGGAAGAGCAGGTTCCCACGATATGGTTACGATATGTTCACACGGAACATGGAGAGAGGAGATGATGATACCAACAGAGGAGAAGTAGTCTAGGTTTATAGAAAACCTAGAGTGACTTTGCCTTCATTTATGCGACTTTTGAGAGGAAAAGTCGCCTTTCTTCTGTTCCAGGAAGAGACTTCATTTTTTTGTGTCAACTTTTCTTTCCCCAGCATCCTCTTTTCAAGCGTGTAATGCGGGTTATAAAAACATATTAGGGAAAGTGGAAAATGTATAGGGGAAAGCTGTTAAGCACAACTTGTTTAGAAAAAAGCGAGGTTGTGATTGCAGAGTTTCGCCATCATGCCACTCACCACCACACAAGAGAAACTGAGAAGCGGAAAAGTATACGGCGGTGATCTCACCTTAACCAACTCGCACGGTGTAAGCATCGTGCGTGTGGTCATGTTCATGTTGCATAAAAAACAACCTTCCCTCGCAATGGCTCTTCATTGACATCATAAGCTCGAGATCGAGTAAGTGATGCCTACGCTTTCTCCAGAAGAGTTAAGGTAAACAATAAGCTGTTCTTGGATGAACATTATCCTTCAAAGTCCTCTTCGAATGGAGATGGAGACATATGCATGCAGGTAGAAAGATGTGTGTTTTTATATCGACAGTTTTCTGAGAGACACACAGATTTCACAACAACAACAACGCGTCAAGATCATCTTCGTCATATAGCCCCACATTCCCTCCTTCTCCTTGTGTCAATATGCACCAGTACAAGTGCTAACGACCGTGGACCACTTCCCAGAAATGTATATGCGCTCATGAGGTTCTTCCTTCCACCTGAACCAACACAGAGAATGGCGAAGCCGTGCCAATCCCAAGGATATTTTTATACTTTTACCTTTAGCCCACACTCTCGTGTTTGCTCCACACTCTGCAACCGGAACGATGGAATTTGTGGAACGTGTGTGTGTGTGTGCAAAATGCCAACAATCAGAGTGGGGAAATGGGACAATGGAACAAGTGTTCCCACAAAAAAATAATAATGTTCTATTTCTATTTCAGACTAAACAACCGTATGAACGACCAGAACACCATTTTACTAAGGATTGAAATTCAATTTCCGTTTTTATAGTCCTTTTTATTCCTTTCTCTCACTCCCACTTTTTCATTTGCTATTTTTGTAAACATACGCTTACACACTTATAATAATATATGGAATTTTTCTCGAAAAAATAAGAAATGAGTTTCCATTTTACATTAACAACAAAATGCAAGAACATCAAATAAACAGGAGAGGCAATATTTTGTCAGATATATGCAGGTACAGCAGTTTACTCTTGTTTCTCCATTTTCCAATTTACACCTGGAATTGAAAGCTTTACTCCTCCATTGTACTAAAAGGTAGAATATTTATAGAATTTGTATAGAGCCAGGTGGCAGGTGTGTTACTTGCAATCGCAAATGTTTACACGTGTTGATGGGAGCGCTTGGAGGTATCAACCGTTAATAAGAAAGCATGCTGGCAACAGCTTTCACTCTCCGTGTGAAACATGAAGGCTGAAGGTGAACAATAAAAATGCTACCAGCAAGCTCACTCGATCACCCGTTTGTGCAAAGAAATTCATCAAATTCATCTGTCGTTTCAACACATTTGATCCTTGATAATATTATGGATTCTTGTATTTTCAATTGAACATCAAATTTTGATATCAACAGTGGATTTAGGTGAGAACGAGAATATGCTGAATAGTTTATAACAGTAACTTTGAACTGTCAGAATTGGTTTGTATTACGAGTAAATAATTTGTTAGTGAACTTTGCTATTTCAATTTGAAGAGGCAGAAGGGGCACATAAAGTGGACGAGATGAGAGACTTAACCAAAACTCCAGAATGAATACATGCATTGCATAATTGTTTTTTTTTGCAAGGGAATAGGAATAAGGTGAACAAGATACACATTTGGAGGTAATTCGAGGAGCTCGATTACACAGTATGGCCACAACGACTACAAGATGGCAAGAATAGAGTGAGAGAGTATTTACGAGTCTCCATTCTCTGGCATCAATCTGTAGCATGTGCCCTTTAAAACATAGATTGCCCCCTGTAGCTTTGCAAATCATTACAAAAGTCCCGATGGTCTGCACTAATCTAGAAGGAAATTAAGACACTCTACAACACTACGTGCTGAATTGCTTAAGCAAACACCAACTTGACTGTTATGCTTTCTCTGGTTAATGGAGAAAGTGTAATCTCTCGGTGGAAATTAACCTGTCGTTATCTCCACCTCCGCAATTTCTACCTTTCTACACACCTCAGAACTCCTGATGATGCTCTCCTCCAACGTCTATTTTTAGTTAAGAAAAAGTATGCACGTAAGTGGCATGGCCGTGGCCCAAGAGCTTTCTTCAACTTTCGTTGCTCAAACAAAAAGTATGTCTAGTTTTCTCTTATGAATTTTTGCGCTAATACTCCTCCTCTTGTGTTTCACACGCGGGCAGAGAAAATTGTAGCGAGTAACCTTTCCAAAAACGTTTCGGTTGAGAGGAAAGAAGAAGGAAGATTATATGGAAAAGGAGGAAATCCCGCACCGTTCCAGGTACAACTTGGCTAATATACGTGTGAGTGGCTTAAACAGTGGAGGAAACGTGTGATGTGATATGATACGATGATAAATGGAAGAGAGCGGATAGGAGAGGCTCAGTTACCTTGCCACACGCGCCGTGACATGATACACGTGGGCTTAGCCTTGCTGGGACTAGGAGAATGAAATATTACAAAGGATGTTCACTCGCATGGATCGCTTATTACTCTCGTCTCAAGATGACCTCATCTTTTCTTCAGTGAGGACGAACGAACAAGACTTTCTCCACACCAATGTACTTCTCCATTCAAAAAGGTGAAATAAGCATATCTGCCGGAACCGCAGCGATGAGGATGCAGATGCGGTTTCTCCGACCTCCAAATCAATTACCGAAGCGAAACAAGGCAGAAAATTATTTGTTTTGTTTTGGAATGGACAAAAGATTTGCTAAATAAAGTACAAAGGTTTAGGTTGCGGAAGAAAAATAGCTTCGCACTTTAGAATTTTGTCCCTGAGATATCCTTTTGCTCCTCAAAACGCGCTAAATATAGAACTATAGAAGCCACTTCACTTGCAAGTTGTGAATGAGATGGGATATTAGCAAGCTAGAGCATGTTAAGCAAAAAAAGAACAGTGATTCATGGCATCCTTTCAAGCGTGTCCCATGCGGAGACTCTAGCGTGAGAGAGTAACTTACTTGAAGAAATCAAAAACTTTCTCTTCCACCCTGTTAGCCTCACTTGCCACAACGAAATTGGGTAAAGCAAAAGAGGCTGCTTTCTCTCTGGGAAGTAAAAATATAGAGACGAAATGAAAATGGAAACAAAAGATAAACTTACCTCATCTACGACCTGATTAGTCTTAAGTTGGATTTGCTCGAACTCCTCACGAGGATCTTGTGAAGCTGGCATCTTGCAAGTTTATTCCACGCCCACTTTGTTTCCTTTTCTTCACCAAAAGCTCGTTTTATTGCTCAAAAGCAAATTTATACGATGAGAGTTTTTTGTCCCCTCGCTTTTTACTCCCGTCTTTTTGTCGTCAACTTTGTCGAGCTTTGTATTGCTGCACGAATTCCCTCTCTCTCAAGGTTCGCGATATTACACTCTCACGTTCGTCGACTTGTTTTCTCTTTCTTCACTTCCAGAGTTTGTATTTTCTGTAATAATGTTTTGAACAACAAAAGGAGATCAGCATGAAATGTAATGCGATATTTTTGGAGGAATTTTGAAGACAAAATGAGCTCAAAAAGTGTAGCTCAAAGGGTTGACAGGTAAAAAATGTGTTGTTGCTAAAATAAACTTTCAAACTGGTTCTCGTCTTGTCCTCAATTCAACGAAGAACGTTAATTAAGGTGCATTAAAAGACTCACTAATATTGCACATAGGAAAAGAACTTTCCACGTGTGTGTGTATAGACATTTTTTCCTTTGAAAAATACGTCCCCATTTTCCAGCCATCAGAACCGAAAACTGACTAACAAGTTTTCTCCTTCCTTTCCTTGGATAATAAATGCTTGTTATGCATGCTTAGTGGGAATGAAAATAGGGAATTTGAACCGGGTAAAAGAGATACATATTACTCACGCAGGGACAGATCACCTTGAAGCACGCATCAACTTACGAGAGGATTTTCACAAACAAACTTGTTCTCATCCTTTTTAATTAAATGATCTCACTGGAAAAAGGGAAATGAGCGAATAACTTTTTCTCCCTTTTTCTCTTTCGTTATTATATCCTTATATCCGTCTCTCCAACCGATCGCTATCGGATTATCAACAGCTCAAGAAAATTGGAAGTTGACTGGAAGGAGAGAGGCGGCGAGATA